>JABCMJ010048191.1:0-10402 GCA_014822125.1 Arbutus unedo | reverse complement strand
GCACTTAACGATATATAAGTAGTAGAAGATAGAGGGTCACATGGCAACTACTATTGCAACGTATATCTCGTGTATGAACATAATGTGGTCTTCAAACATACCAAATATCTCAGCCATAATGTTATATCGAGCATTTGAATGCATTTGCTTTCATAAATGTTAACAATACCCATTCCTCACTTTCATCGTTCTTTTTTTAAGTAAAAATGGCAGGAAAAGGCTACCACATGGTATTTGAATGGAGGATTTGTGACATTTACGATACTTGGCCCACTTGTAGCAACCAAGTGCACGATTTTCGTTGTGCAATGTACAAGAAATACGCTTCAAGGATGGAGGCCGAGTTTGCTTTGCGAGCTTATTTGGATGCCCAGGTTGGTAGATACCCACCATTGCTTTTCCCGATTGAAGCAAGTTATTATGAAGAGCCAACTCCAGTTGTTCGCCCTCAGTCAATGATGTGTAAAAATGTCCAGTGAGTGTTACTTGGTGCAACATTGGTTTTACTTGGTGCAACTTTGACATTTATTATTGAGTATATTGTGTAAAGTGTATTTTCTTCTACTCTTTTAGGAACTTCGTAATTGATATGTACTGAAATTTAGTATTGGTATGTTTCCTATGTATTAAACTATGTCGTTGTTTACATTATATGGTATTGGCAATTGATGAATGTATTCGAAATGTCGTCACTTTATTAGTAGTTTTATTTTTTTCCTTTCCAAAAAAAATTATTTTAATCTTTGAAATTACTTGAGGTTACTAATTATATTTAATTTTTGGACTTAATTCTACAAATGACTTATTTTTTTATCATTTTTTATACTTAATTTTTGAAATAATACATTTAATGTCATCAAGGGCAAAAAAGTCTATTGACATTTTAACACACATTTTTCCCAACTAACACACCCAATATAACCTTTCATCCAATCACTAAGCTACTTAACACACCTACTTTAACACATCATCAAATCAATGAGTTATTCAACACATATTTTTTCAAAATCACATCAATGTGGGCCACTCCGTCTTATCTAACAAACCCGCTTATTTAACACACCTTCCTTGTTTAACACACTAAAAATTAAAGCGGCATCCAATCGGACCCTAATTTTCTTGAGCTAGTAATTTCTTTTTCATCATGCGGTTGTTTCTTGGATGAATATTATGATGTTGGCTTTGTTAGACTTTTTTTAGTCCGAAATCCAGGTTAATTTGCACATAATTCAATTAATTTTTAAAAGATCAATTCTACAATTTATTAGAAGAATGCCGCGTGAATTCAATCCAAACTGGTTTCGTTCGGTTTTTAAATAGTGTGATTTTGTCCCGATAAAATTAAGAACCAAGTCTAATGGCTTGTTTTGTGAATTTATACTAACGAGACATCTTTGTCTTAAGAGCACGACGTACTCTTTTTGCTGCATCGATAGTTTAGGGTTTAAGGGACATATTTGACTTTATATTTGGTTAATTCATCTTAAGACGTTTAATAGTTGGTATTATTAGTTGATTCATTTTTTCTAACATGGCAGCATTTCATTTTGCTATTTTAGCTTTTAACATCTATGGTATTCTATGAGTTTTTGATAGATTACTAAAATTGGTGATAATATAGGTTTTGATTAAATTTATGCAAATTTAATTACTTTAAATAGTTTATGAACATGATGTCGCAATTTAAAATGAGTTGTGATTCAAAACCGAAAATGGATCGTAATTTAATGGTTTGTATTGGTTTGGTTGTATGAATTTTATGAATTATTTTGATTCTCTAAATTCATACCTCGTGGATGTTGGTATGGTTCTTTGTTTACTATAAAAAAAAATCAAGTCGGTCCATGCTCATCTCCTAGTTAAGATAAGAGTTCCGTATGTATTAATCCTATAAGCGTTAATTTTTAAGAAGTTATGAACAACATTCTTAATTCTAGCTTAAAATAATTCTTATACTATTTGCCTGTAGTTTCCTGCCAAGCTCTGCTAATTGTATAATTCTAAACCCAGAGCTTATCACGATTCACGAGCATCGGATTGGGGGAAGATATTATCTTTTAGTAGGTACGTACGTAGTACACAAACACTGGTCCTGATTTAATTCAAAGGTTATTCTCGTACTCTTTTGTCGGCATAACTCTTTTCGTGTACAAGTAAAAACTCCTAATATTCAATTTTAAACATGGTGAGTAGAGACTATGAATTAAAAGCAAGCACCCAATCATTTGAACGAACTATTTCTTGAATGACACTTGAACTAGCTTACAAGTTCTTATTAGTTTGTTTGGTGGGTCAGATTCGTATTTAGAATTGCCTCGGCACGTTCGGTTTATTTGTGTTGGATTTGAATTGGATCAGAGTCAAGAATAAATTTACTGTATTGGGCTGAGAAGTTTGACAAGGTCACATGACGTGCCTTGGTTAGTGTCGAACACAACATGCCAATTTTGGCCAAAGTTCTACTTGGTCGACATTTCTCATTGGGTTTGAAGATTTCTCGAGTTGCGGCCTCCAGTCAAGGCACCGAGGGCTCTACGCTCGACGTGGTCACGGGAAGGTGTACCCCCCATGTTGAGGGCGGTTGCCTGCGTAGACGTAGGGGAGAAGCAGTTACAAGACACGTGGATATGTCTGTCTGATTTGCCCGAACGTGGGGCACGTGACGGAAGCACCGTGATTTGTGGTCCATAGTGCAACATTTCTGCCTAGTGTTCCCAACAGTTTGTTAGGAGTTTTATATAAACACTCAAAGGGTCTCACTCTCAAGTACGCACACTATTCACTCTCAAGTTTTCAAATTGCTTTTACTTTCTCTTTCAGAAATTAACTTAAACATTAGAGTGCTCATGGGAGATTCAAACCCGGTCGACAATAACATAGTTTGGAATATTTGGTAGCAAGTCGAAAGATATACAAAATGTTCAATGAGAAGTCATAAAGTGAAATTTTAAGGTCTACAGCTTATATCATAATTCCCCAGTTTTATAAAAGGGTTGAAGATGCTCCCAAGTAACAACCGATTTACGAACTTTTGGAAATGTTGGTGTTGTTTTAGTAATATTTATTGGCTTGTCATTTTAATGTGTGATCTAACTCATATGATCATTGACTTGGACAAAACAATTGGACTATACATTTAGAAAAATCACATATCCTGTGTTTGTTTAAAAATTCGAACAATATCAACTAGATGCATATATAGTATTATTAAACCTATTATTATTAGTTGACGAGATTACAAAATGCATAAAATTATATCTCATCATACTATTAGTCACATCAAACAAATGGAGCAAAGATTCATGATAGACCAAGTAATTAGGTATTTATTCCAAATTCTCCTACGTTTAGAGTTCAATCGGTTCATTAGATGACTATATATTATGTTAATGTTCTTCTCTCTTATAATTAAATCAAAACGAATGGGGCCTCAAGATTTATGATGTTGGCAATTTCATGGCTTACTACATATGAAGTTTCATTATTCCTTTTTTGCAAAAAATAGAAAATGAAAAGTGACCCAGAAACAGAATTGCATAAAAAATTTAGAACTTTAGTATAAATTTTAAAAATTATAAAAACTTATTTTTCAGTCCATTTTCTTTCTAAAAAAATATCTCAACTTCTTCCGAACGTAAAACCCTGATTTGGTCCTGCAATCCAGCTAAAAGGGGCACAGTGACACTGCTACATAAATTCAGGCCCAAAGTGCCATTTTCCGCAACAAATTAGCATGTGTTTCGAACGACGACTCCCCGGAATGATTCCAAGATGTCCAACTGCGACAACGAAACCAAACACCAGTTGACTCTGACTTTTTCAGATCAAAGATTAAGAACCCTAGAAGCACAAATCGTGGACCTCCATCTCAGATCTTACTCTAATCTGCTTCCCAATTAACACAACAGCAGACATATCGAGAGAGAGAGAGAGAGGAAAAGAGATGGGTCTCTTCACCTACACCTTAGCCGGGGGAGGTTTCATTCTAATTGGCGCCTGGGAATCTCTAATTTCATCTTTCAATACAGAAGGAACGGTAACGAAAACGCAATCGTCATCGCGGAGGACGAAAACAACGCCGTTTTCTTCTTCTTCTTCTTCGATAACCCTAGTCGCAACCTCTTTCTTCTCTTTCTTCTTCATCTTAAACTCTTTGATTTCCCTAATTGACGCTCTCAACTCCAAGGATGCCACCGGTTTGGTCCTCCAGCTAGAGGTAATCGCAATCGCTTCCCTTTTCTTTCTCTACTCTGCTTTCGGTGTATTAACCTATTTCACGAATTCGACTCTACTGCCCTCATCAATCCTCAATTTAATCTGTTTATTCGCTTTCGTGGAAGAATTCTTCTTATTTTACCTTCAAAGGAAGGACCCAAGTGGAATCGAGAACCATTACTTCGATCTTTTACTTGTTCCCATCGGTATTTGCGTAGTTTCAACGATTCTCGAATTGAGAACAGATAAATCTAGCTTTCCACGATTGGGTCGCGGAATTGGGTTGATTTTGCAAGGGACGTGGTTTCTCCAAATGGGGTTTTCGTTTTATTCTGGTGCGATGGCACATGGGTGTTTTCTGAATGAGAAGAGCAGAGGGAATTATACCGTCAAGTGTAAGGGACACCCCGAGTATCATCGCGGTAGAGCCATTGGGACGCTTCAGTTCAATTGTCATCTTGCTTTCCTTGTGATTGTGACTGTTGGTGTGTACTCGGTTGTTTGTAAAAAGGTTGGCTTTGGTGGTGAATCAATGCGGTATAGGCCCCTTGGCGCGGAAATGCAGCAGTTGGATAACCAGGCTCATTTCACTTTAGATTCTGATGATGAAAATGAGAATGGGATTAAAGAGGAGGGGGATGTCGTAGACCAGAAGGCTGTTGTGGTGGTGCCTGAATTGGGGATCAATGGTTATGGTTCTCATTCATGAGGTAATTCCAGTAGTTTTTTTTTTGTCCTATAAACGAGGCAGTTCATATTCTTTCTATTACTATGTGGTTATGTATCATTTGTTAGACACTTCGTCCTCGTTTCTTGATTACAAATTACCGCTGGTTACAAGGTACAACAGGTTTATTGAATTGTTGTTGTATGATGTTCCTCTATGGTTTAATTGTTTCATGTGTGTGCCTGTTACGTTTTGGTTGATTGAGAATTAAGTGTTTTCCTTCGTGAACATCAGGTTGTTACTTAAGGAACATAGAAGTTAACCATTAGCCTTGTGTAACCAGTGAACTTAGGTTGCACGAGACGTAATTGGAAGATCACTATTAGCAATTGGAAGATCACTGTTAGCATGTAGAAGGAGATGAAGGAGACTAAAAGATAGTTGAGAAAGAACATGCTAAAGATATATTCGTCCTTTCTTTACGGCCATGTGTGGCTGAGTAAATATGATAACCCTCAAATTCCCTGTATTTTAACATTTGTAATGGTGGTGGTAGACAAATGCGAAGAGCTTAGGTATTGCAGGATAGGAAGGAAGGAAGGAAGGAAGGAAGGAAGGAGAAGAATAAGTGAAGAAGAGGTGGGGAGAAGAGAGGAATGAAAATTAGAGAAAAATAACCCAGAATCTTCGTATGCTAATATCCAACCTCTATATAGGCCTATCTTGTTGAGTACAGAATTGAATGCACGGGTTCAACTCCCCTATAACTGAAACTTGGGCAATTAAGGTTTAGAATTCTTGATCTACGCTTATCTCCATTCATGCACAAACTCATCAAATTGATGTTGGGAAGTTTTGCATGATGGAGGCCGTCTACCTAAAGAGAGAAGGAAACATAAGATATGAAAACTAGATCTTAACGTATCAGAGTTCCTAAATTGTTGGAATTCTTAGAGATTTCATGTTCTTCACTTATCTAAATTGTTAGAATTTTTATGATCTTCACTTAATCTTCATTGCTCCCTCCCTGTCTAAAACAAGTTTTATCTATCACTTGCAGTTTTAAAAGTTTCACTTAAATCTTTGCCAATATTATTTCAGGACCAGTTCTCCCATTATCCAGATAAATTTGACTTCTGAAGTTAAAGCTATTCATAGATACAGTGACTGCATAACTATTTGCCTGGATCTGTTCTTGTACGTCTGTATCAGAAGATTCAGAACTCGTTTTATTGCACTTAAATGTAGTGTTGCTGTCATGGTCTCGCATGCTTCCCACCATCTTAAGCTGCCCATAAAAATTGAGTATGAGTATTCTTCCTTTCCATTTCACTGTCTCTCAATGTTCCCTTGATCCGAGACAGCACAGTGATGGACACAAATATCCAAATAGCACCAAGCCAACAATCCGAGCCAACAAAAACTGATACTTCGATCACGAGCCAAATCAAACCAAACAAAACCAAGCCTTGTGAAGAAATGGCGATGAAGAAACCGGCATCCTTCATCCATTTGTCTAGAATCCTCAGATTTGCAAGAACAATTTTTTTGCCGCAGCAAGCCAAAATGGCTCTAAAAATGATGCTTCAAACATTTCTCATATGGGTAATAATTTCTCTAATATACTGTCTCCAAGTTCAGAGATTTGCAGCGAAATGGCTTTAAGACCGTGTTTGACAAGGGTCAATGAGAGGGGTATATGCTATCACTTTAGATATGACTATATGAATTTGTCATATTCAAAATTTGATTATTTACTTGGATCATGGGTATGATAAAGGCTCCTTAATTGTTACACCTCAGCTCATTCATATCTTATCTACATTTTATATGCCTTGACATCTACTAAAAAGCCGTTGTAAACATAGAAATAGTGTCTTACTCAATGGTAAATTTCTGAAAGTCAATAAACAATTGAATATGGTAAATCATTAGAAAAACAATGAATTAGTTGAGTTTGGGCTAAATTATTTTTGGTTGAAGATGGTCGGTATTATTTGATATTTAATATTTTATAATTGTGTTCGACAATTTTTTGTTATTTTTATTTTTATTTTTATTTTTATTTTTTTGTGTTTCTTCATTCATTTCAACCAGAAGAATCAAAGAAGTATGAAAAGATAGACCCTAATTGAAAAAAGTCCAGATAATAAGAGCTAAAGACACTAAAAACCGTAAAAATTGTATTAGTTTTTTGAAGTTTTTTTTTCTTTTGTGAACTTTTTGAGGTTTTTATTAATATTTTTCACTTTTTAAATTTTTTTTGTCAAGATCATGAATGCTTAATTCAAAAATTTTAACACGTACTGGATCAAAATTAAAAAAATTTACTAGAGAAATAGTGACATAAATATTAATTAATTTTGCCAAAACAAGGCTCCCATTAATGTCACAATCTTTGTAGTAATTTTTCTTAGTTTTTGTTAATTTTAAATTAATTTTTTTAATTAATCATCGTCTTTGACTAAAGAAATTTAGAAGGTAAAAAATTATAACAAAAAATCTTAAAACGTACATTAAAGATGAACAAATTCGAAGAAGACAAATTTTCACTTTTTTAAAGTGTTTTTAACGTTGTCTTATTAGAATTCTTTTTTAATTTCAGTTCATATTGTTGAGACGAAAAGAATATAAAAAACGCAAAACTATATGAAAAATTACAAAATATTAAATAATACCTAATGTATTTAAAAATAATAATTTAGTCCAAACTCATAATGGGTCACCTAAAAGTGATAGTAAATCATTTTTTTGATATTTCAGAGTGTCCGAGTTAGTTTATACATAATCTTTGAAGAATCAATCTCATGGCTAACTAGCGTTTTGATTCCGTAAAAATTGAGAAATATTTCGAATATGACACTTAAAGATCTTATTTGATTTGCGGATTAGGAGCATGAGATTAGACTATTTGTACTTAATCCTGCGTAATCTCACGTTTGGTTCCCTAAAATTGAACTGGGATAAATAATTCCGGAATTATTGTAATACCTATATGTGGAGTACTATTTAATCCTAGGAGGAGGGGTGAGACTATTTAATCTCGTCTATATTAACCATTATTCCACCGACTCCAATTGCCACCGCTAGCGCAGCTGCCGCTGTCACCACTGCCTCTGACCACCACCACCACGCCGCTGCTGCTGCCATTGCCACCACGCCGCCGCCTCCGACTACCATTGCCGCCACCACCGCCATCACCTTTGACCACCGCCGCCATCGCCATCGCCATCGCCATCGCCATCACCATTGCCGCCGCCACCACCTCCGGCCACCATTGCTGCCACCTCCAAGCACCGCCACTGTTGCCATTGTCGCCACCTCTGACCACCACCACCGTCACCACCACTGACATTGTCGCCACCGCCGCCGCCGCCGCCACCTCCACCTTCGAGCAACGACATTGCCACCACCACATTCGACCACCATCACCACCACACTACATTTGACCACCACCAATGCCACCACTTCCACCCACCACCGCCTTTACCTCTGATGCTACTGCCACATACCTAAATCTACACAATCAACAAAATATTTTTGTTCAAAATTTTAAATATCCGAGTGGGATATTTTATAAATCCGAGTGGGATATTCTAAAAATAATTCAATCCAAATTAAACATGATATTAGGTTTGACTGGTATTAAAACAGTACCAGGACAAATAATCTCAAGACTATTAGTTCTAGAATTATTAATCTCATTAATTTTAATTCGCGAATTAAACGAGGTCAGAGAGAATACACGATAAATTTTAAGCATTAATCATCAGATTAACCCATTGAAGTTAAGTGATAGGAGGTCATTGTCACCCGATTGACGAGGGTAGACTGTCCCATACTTTGGCCCTGCAGGGATCCCGTGCGGGATGAGGTAGTTATAGTACAGTTAATCAGAGTTGCTTTTTGGCTTAAAATCACATCGGATTTGTTGGTGAATGATATTTTCTGTGGTTTTGATGCACTTCCTGTTGCTGTCAACTTTTATTAGGGGTGAAAATTGTTAGAAGGTGGAGACCTTGCACTGAAATGTTTATCCGGATTGATTTAGTATTTTGGAAGTTAAAAATAAATTTTTTTGACAGTGTCTCGGATTACCGGTGGTAAGTGTTAATAGTGCCTAAATTACAGGTAATAAATATTTTTGACTTTTTTGGGCAATGTCTGGAACTATCAGTAGTGACTGGTACTATCGGTAGAAAGAGAATATGCAATAATTCTATTACAGGATTTGTTTTCCTAATCTAATTAGGATCCTATCATTTCTTATTGTTTAGGGATTTGTTATATATATCTTTTGAGAGGTTTTCTAAGAGATATGCTTCAAGATATGATTTGTTATATATATTTTTAGGGAGATTTTCTAAGATATTAAGAGATCTATTGAGAGAATATAGAAGCTTTCAAGAGAGAGAGAGAGGGGCAAGAGAAAACACAAATCTCAGATAGATTGTAAGAAGATTTGTATTCATTGATTCGATTCAATAGTGGATTGATGTGGCTCCCATGATTTTTTCTCGCGTTGAGGTTTTTCACGTATATTTTGTGTCTCGTTCTTTTCTTTCTATTTTTCTATTATGCACGTTTGTTTGTTTTGTTTGGCGATTTATTGCTCCCAAGATCCGTAAAGGGCGTTGTGGGCTTGAACGTTGTTCGTTTGAATTCCCAACAAAAATAAAAATTGAAAAATTAGATCGGATCGGCTGAGGGTATAAATAAAAATATGTTATATTTTTAGGTTTATGTGTTATAACTTATAACCCATTACTCTATTAGTCATTTAATCCATTAGGATTTAGGACCATTACCATGTATTAGAAATGAAAAATCACCATTTACGGAGAGTGAATGAAAATAGAAAACCACCAGTCCGAGTATAAGAAATAAGAGTAATTTTGAACTGTTCAATCTTTCAGAGTAATGTTCAATGTATTTCTATTGTTGGAAATTTCTCTCCAAATTGTTAATTTTTCATTTTTTTTGGGTGGTTAGCCCAAAATATTATCCAAAAAATAAAAAAGTCAAAACCGGACCGAAATCGACTCAAACTAATTGAAACTGGACCGGTAAAATCGGTTTGATTTTAATTTACAAAATTTTCAAACCAAACAACCGATTCACTTCTATAAATTTCATCAAACATAACTGATTACACCCTTAACTTTGATAGTATTTTGTTAGCGAGTTTGTGCATGTCTTATGAGAAAGTTCCAAGATTAAATTTGGATATTTTTATTTCTTAAAAGAAATTGTTCGTGGTTGTCAAAAATTCTTACGAACTAAGATTTTTTTCAAGATTGTTGGAAGCTGAAAAATGCTCTAAAACCGGTTTTAGATAATAGTGTGTTTTTTTATACTAGATTTCGAAAACCGATTCAGTTTTTTTACTATAAGAATCCAAAATTTATAATCAGTTCACAACAATAATAAATAAGTTTATTTGATTCTATTCTTAAAATTTATAATGCAAAGCTAATCTAGCTATCTTAAGCACCTCATATTACAAATTTGCAATTAATT
>JABCMJ010048186.1:0-20059 GCA_014822125.1 Arbutus unedo | reverse complement strand
ATTTCAGAAAAATATAAAATTACGTCCAAAAACTAAAAAAAGAATCATATTAGACAAAAAAATAAATCAAAACAACGTTTGTTTGAACTTATTTTCGTCTTTAGTGATTTTTTTTTAATTTTGAACATATTTTTACACTTTTTAAATTTTTGTTGTCGAGATGAATCAATATCCACAAAAAATTAATGTAAAAATAACAAATGCAAAAAAGAATGAATATAAACAAAAGAACTTGCTATGATATATAGTAAGGATATTTTTGTCCAATTTGATATAATAGACTTTAAGTGTTAAGATTTATTTTCATGAATTGATGATATTAAAAATTGTCCACTAAGGACTTTTAGCCTAAAGACCCTAATTTTATTTATATAGTTCCTAAAAAACCGTTAAGAAAAATGCTTGACTGCAATTTCAGTATGTTAAGAACGGCCTAAGTGCAATACAACATTGTGCACCACACCATTGTTAAACTATAACATCTCCCAATTCTTTTGAGGACCTCAATTTTTCAGGGAAGGTGATGATGTCATCTTGTTCCTATTTTTTTATTTGCTTTTTTGGTGTTTTTTTTTTTTAACTTCACATGTAATTTTCTTTCAACTACTATTGATTTTGATTTAAATCCTTACTATTTTAAAGACTATTGTTACGATGAATTTAAAAAAAAAAGAATTAAAGGTTAAAAAAATTAATTTTCATAGGTAAGTATATTTACCCCAAAAAAAAAGACAAAATTTATTTTCACATTGTAAATTAACTTTACGGATTAAAAGAAACATAACATCAATTTCAAGAAAATTCAATTACCATTTGATTTTCATTTATGTTTTACTTGCCCAATTTCTCAAGTAGGCTTAGTTTGCTCAATTAATCTTTTTTATTGAAAAAACAATTGCACTTGTTAATTTTGCATTTAATTTTTGTGAATTATTGATTTGTTGTGAGAAAAAAAATTAGAAAATATAATATTATATTCAAAAGTTAAAAAAATATTCACTAAAGTAAAAAAAAATCAATATGGATCCTGTTTTTGAATTATTTTTTATTTTTTGTTTCCTTGAACGCTTTTCAAAATTTTTGTTATTTTTTAATTTTTTAAACCTCTCATCGAGGTGAAATAATAATTTACGAAAAATTGAAACAAAATAAAAAATTTAAAATTATTTTGAAATTAGGCTGTCATGATTTTAACTAAAAACAATTAGAGAAAGAGAAACCTACTCATGTATAGTTTTGGATCGTTTATCATACTAAAAAGCCTAGCAAATAAGGTCTGCCTTTTTCTTTGAAATTAAGAAGCAAAGCAATTCATTCGTACCTAATGATTCGAAACTCATTTATTAAACTCATTAGTTTATCTAATTACTTAAAATAAAAAACAAGCAATTATACCAAACAGCTTATCCTTCTAATTATCTCAAGATGATTACTTTAAATCCTCCTCATATGTTTCTTTTGGGTATACCATTTATATAATTCCAAAATCACTCATATCAATCCTACTAAAAAAATATTGGTAAACTTTTTACTGCTTTTTCAATAACTATAAATACAATTATAAATCCTCCTCATAAGTTTTTTTTTCTTTGGTAAATGATGAAGTTGTTATGTGAAAAGGAATTCTATTACTATTTTGGTGTGTTATGACGTGTTTTTCGTTCTTTTTTTAGTTTGTATCTTTGTGAAATTGAAACTATAAAAATATAAACCAAGTTTTAAGATTGATGTAAACACAAAAATAATCTAAAAAAATTCTTATTTTCGATTATTCTTATTTTGGGTGAATATTTAAATTTTTTTATCATTTTTTATTTTTCAAATCTCTTTTATCAAGACAAATTAAAAATCTATAAAATTGACGCAAAATTCATTAAAATAAAAAAATAAATAGAAAAATAATTTGAAAGTAAACTCTTTCTCTCTATCCAATACAAAAATAAGACCACTATTTCTACCAAACAAGACCACTGTTTTTCCCTTTAAAGGGCATTTCAGTCTTATTAATACAGTATATGCCAACATCAGTGCGTATTGACTTAGATTTATCGCAAAAAAATAATATATATTTATCGAACAATATTTTTTTAACAAAAAAATTATATTGGATATATAAGATAAAATAAATAATTTTAATCTTAATTTATGCATAATTATTTAAAAACTCATCAATGAAAATTTTAACAAAAAAATAGAAATTATACGGTCCGAAACAATTCAAAAAGAATAAATTGATATTAATAATTTTGGGTCCCACGGTCTCTTTTTTGAGCACTGATTAGAAGAGAGCAAGGGAGCGGACCATGGAAGACTCCGCGAACAATTTGAAAGACTTTGTAAGGTGCTGAAAGACTTTACTAGCCGAGCTGAGTTGACCGCTCAAACCAATTCGAAGACGAGATCTCAAATTCCTCAGTACCAAAGAGCTGAAATCAGGTAATGCCTGTCATCAACTTATTTCAGTGCAGATCTTAACATTCTTTGGTTAAAAATTCTGCCCCTCGCAAGTTATGAGCAGTCTTCTCCAAATCCTGATAATTTTCATGTTCCATGTGCAAAGTGTACTTCTATTCTGTACCCTCTCTAACAGCAACAAGCCTCATGTGTTAGTGTCTCTAAGAGAGACAGAGGGAGAGAGAGAGAGAGAGAGAGAGAGAGAGAGCTTATTCGTTTTCCTTACAATTTCCATTAGATAGAGAGTGCGGGAGAGCCAGGGGTAAAATAAAAACCCAGAAAACTGTTTGCTTGGTTTTGAATGTTTAAAAGTAGTTCAAAACCCGGTTTCTGTTTTAGTCAGAGTAAACTGAAAATAACTGAACTGAATCAATACATACAGCAATTGCCCAAGTCTATTCCAATTTTATAGTAGATATGTTGTGGTTGTCCTTTTTTAGTTGCGTCTCCGTAAGGAACTTCTTTTCTAATTTTCACACTTCTATCTTGTTGTTGACCTATAATTTTGTGTTTTTCAAACTAGCTTTTATGGATTAAAGATACATGGAAACCATTCATGAACATTAATTTAGAGTTTCTCATGCTATTTTATGTTTTTTAATCTTATTGAGTTTTTTGATATGGTATTATTGGGTGAATAAGTAGGGTTTAATTAGTTTTTGGACTGAGCTATTTTGTCTGTTGATGTTTGTTGAACAATTGAGTTTTTCTATTTGTCCAAAACAGAATGGACTGAGTAAATTGGACCAGGCCGAAAAACCAAACCGGACAAAAACTGAACTTGTATGGTCCTGGTTTTGTTTTGAGATTTCCCAAGCTGAATGAACTAGTCTGAAATTAGTATAAAAACTAGACCAAACTCAAGTGGTTTCACCTTTAGGGAGAGCACAGATGGACTGAGGGAAAGCTAGGGGCGATTGGCCATCCTAAGTTCCAATCCTTGTTATCCTAGTACGATTTGTTTAAAGTATTTTGACATTTATATGGGTTGGCCCCCATGTTTAGTACTTGTGGTATTCATTTTTTTCTTGTTGCAGATATACTCGCCTCCTAAGGTTGGAATCTTGAGTCCGTCCTTGACACAGAGTGCATGTTCATGTTTCTTGCCACGTTCAATTTGTGCTTCTAATCTGTACAATCTCCACTAGCAACAAGGTGTTTGTTTGAGACAGTGAGGGAAAAGTAGTTAGCATAATGGCAGAACTTGAGCATTGGAAGGAGATGTGGGAAACATGGGATCTCCGGTTAGTGATTGTTGGTAGTCTCTTGCTGCAAACTTTTCTCATATCCTTTGCACCTTTGAGAAAGCGAAGCTCAACTCCTTACATTGTCCTGCCCATGTGGTTGGCATACTTGCTAGCAGATGTGACTGCTAACTTTGCCGTGGGACTCATTTCCAGGAGCCAGGGTTTTACGTTTGGCCCTTTCCGTAACCCCGATCTTTTGGCATTTTGGGCTCCCTTTCTCTTGGTGCACCTTGGGGGTCCCGACACCATCACTGCTTTTGCCCTTGCAGATAATGAGCTCTGGCTAAGGCACTTGCTTGGTCTGGGCTTTCAGTGCGGGGTCGTCGCTTATGCCTTCTTTCTGTCATTTCCCGATAACGAACTTTGGCTTCCCACAATGCTAATGTTCATTGCTGGACTCATCAAGTACACTGAGCGGACTCGTGCTCTCTATCTTGCTAGCTCCCGTAGATTCAAAGACTCTTTGCTCACAGAGCCTGATCCCGGGCCTAACTATGCCAAGCTCATGGATGAGTACACTTCAAAGATAGAAGCAAGACTTCCGACAAAAATAGAGATGATTCCAGAACCTAGTAGGGTGAGCAGAACGGGAAATATGGAAGAGCCAATTAAATTATCTGATTTGGAAGTGGTGCAAGAAGCTCATAGGTTTTTTGGTACTTTCAAAGGACTGATTTCGGATCTGATCTTCAGCTTCCGTGAGCGCAACGAGAGTCGAGACTTCTTCCTCAAGAGAACCCCAAGGGATGCTTTCAAAGTTGTTGAGGTAGAGCTAACTTTCTTCTATGAGGTTCTCTACACGAAGGCCACGGTAGTGCAAGGTATGCTTGGATACCCTTTTAGGATACTTTCGTTTGGTTTAACTTGTTCAGCCGTTGTACTCTTCTATTATAAGGAAAAGAAGGATTTCGAGACCATTGATATTTTCATTACCAAGATTTTGCTCTTTGGTGCTATTGCTCTCGATGTAGTAGCTTCTGTTATGGTCCTTTATTCTGATTGGACTGCTGTGGCCCTCACTAAGCATGAGCATCCGATTTTTAAAATCCTTAGGAATTTGCTCAATGTTGATAGGGAAAGGTGGCCTGAAAACCTTGGAAAAAAGCCTAGATGGTTTTCCTTTAGGAAGATCATGCAAATTGTGCGCCTCAGGTGGTCTGAATCTATCTCCAAGTACAACTTGATAAATTATTGTCTGCACCCACGGTTGAAATGGTGGGAGGCAACTATTGGCATTTTTGGCTTAACCAACATTCTAGATGGGATGAAATATGTGACAACTGTGGATTTCACCAATGACCTGAGAGATCTTATTTTCGAGGAGTTGAAAATGAAATCCGAGCTAGCAGATGATTTAGAAACGGCAAAGGAGATATTTTCAGCTAAAGGGGATTGGATTCTTCAGTTTGAAAATCGCACTAACCTACTCCGTTGGATCAATGAAGTTGACTTTGATGAGAGCGTCCTTCTGTGGCATATCGCCACTGAACTCTGTTTCAACAACACTGATGAAGGCAGCAAAGATACTAATGAGGGGAGGGCCAATGCTACGAAACCCAGCAGCACTAACAAAAGGAATTCCCGCAAGTTGTCTAAGCTCCTTTCAGATTACATGTTATATCTTCTAATCATGCAGGACACAATGTTGTCCACTGTGGCAGGTATTGGGCAAATAAGGTTCAGGGATACCTGTGCTGAGGCCAAGAAATTCTTTCGTGGAAGGAAAATCGGGAAGTCGGAGGATAGGAGGAGCTGCTGTCTCAACATCTTCTCCTTGTGCAAATGCTTCTGTAGCAGTGAAATGGAAAAGGGACACCAACAGAATGAAACAAGTTGTTGCTTTAAGTGCTGCAGCAAAGGGGAAAAGGGACCAGATAAATTGCAGATACGAGCCTGCAAAAGTATCCTTGCTGTTAATACAGCAGTTGAACCTGTCGCTGTCAAGGGAGACCGAAGCAAATCTGTTTTGTTTGACGCATGCATGCTTGCTAAAGAGCTGCAGAAATTAGAAAAACAAAAGATGTGGGAAATAGTAAGCAAAGTTTGGGTCGAATTGCTGTCCTATGCAGCGAGCCGTTGCAGACCCAATACCCATGCAGCACAACTCAGTAAAGGTGGAGAGCTCCTCACTTTGGTTTGGTTGTTGATGGCTCATCTTGGCTTGGGGAATCAGTTTCAGATAAGTGAAGGGCATGCAAGGGCAAAACTGATCGTCAGGAAGTAAATTGATTACCTTGTATTAATCAACTGAAGATGTGTGCTTTTGTCTTGTTTGGGAAAACTACTTAAATGCAGTGTGGTAAACCACCTCGGATATGTGGCAATTGTAGTCCGTTGTTGCAGGTTGGCTAAAATACTAGTTGCAGATGCTTCTGCACATCTCCGTCTGATTGTTCATATATATGTATTTCGTCTTTTTCAGTCTGCCTTCATGACATTGCACGAGATGCGGCTGTTTTAGCTCATTTTATTTTGCATTTTCTATTCATGTTTTGAATATGTGAGAGCTAAATAATTGAGCTAAACTCATTGAAGTCGCTAAATTCAGCTCGGGGTTGGTTTACGCTATATGAACATTCTCTTGAAGTCATGCTTAGTTCAGTCCTGGGATCAAACTAGGCTAGTTAAATCATAGCCCAATTATGAGTCTAAGAGGTCAGAGGCTTACAAACATGAAGGCTCTACTTACTATGAATTCCAGAATTTGACAAAATCCCAGAATCCAGATGAGAGGTTATACAAAATCCCAGAAGTCATACATTGAAAGAGAGGTTATGATGCTTTGGCTGCTACTAAAGTTGTCGACTCTAATGAACGGGTTGGAGGTCCTATCTAAACCTACTACTCAAAAAAGAAAAAAAGAGGGCATATTATTCGAAGATAGTGCACTGATTCAGATTATTGAAGGGACCTTCAACAGCCTACTCGTCTTGATCAACTGTGATAATGTTTGTTTCTTTTTTGGTTTCTTAAGCTTCTAATGGTTGCAATGGCTTTCTAGTCCTATATTTGCAGGAGTTCAAAGGATTATGACTTGCTGGTGTACAAAAATGTTGCTCTTTGGTTTTTGAAGCTGTGTCATTGAGCAAATTTTTTTTTTTAATTTAGAGGGAGTCTTTTGGCATGCGGGTCTGTTGGTATGATGCTCCTATAGTTCTATTTGTTTAGATATGCTCATCAAGGCTGTCATTCAAACCTGGTTTTGTATCATTGGGTTGAGTCATTGAGCGAATAATGGAAGGTTTTGTACAAAGCTCGCTAACATGATCTTTCTATCACGATGACGAATTTATCTTGGAATATGCTCTTATGCTCTCACAATTTGAAATTTCCTAAGAAATTTGCCCTTATTATGAAAAGGTGCACTTGCAGCTCGACAGAACAACCCAATATATTGAATCAAAAGACAAACAAAAAGAAAAACACTAGAAAAGTTACAAGAAAATATATAAAGTAATAATTACAAGGAGATGGGAAAGAGAGCTTATTCCGAGTACTTAGTATATAGTATTTACCAAAGAAGTCATGCAGGTGACACTAATTAAGAATTAAATTGTATATTAGGACTAATAATGAAACAGTTTTCTTGAATTATATATCATATGTTACATATACACCCATTCTCCTATATCTATGCACATGCACTCTAACTCCAAGTTCTTCTGTATCTTCTCACTCTCCTGCATCCATTCCCGTTTCATGCATCTGAGATTCAAAGTACGTTGAAAAATTTCTTGTAATAGATTAAATACTGCTATCCTATTTGAATTTGCTAATTTTTTGAATTGATTTGTAATTAATCTATGTTAATATATATGCAAGATAAATAAATAAAGAATGCATGACGCATAACCCACAAATATACATAGAAAACCTCAAGACGAGTACAATCACGGGAGAGAAGAAAGTATTAAACGCGAAAATCACATAATCGGAGAGTTTCTCAAAATCTAGACTCTTATACGGTGATTCAGAATCACTTTGTCGACTCCTCACAAACTTCTTCGAACTATACTCCTTCAAAATTCAACCCCTTAAACCTTTTGATCTGCTTGCCGAAATCCACCTGAGATCAACTTCTGAGATGTCTTTGACCTCCTTCAAAGAAGTGAGCACATTAATTCAAACATAATCATTTTTGACAAATGTTTAGCTTGTTCTATAGTAGCAATACAATGATCAAATTAATGAGGTAAACTTTTGAGAATTTTCTCAATTACATTTTTGTCTTGAATGGTTTCTCCGTGGGTTTTAATTTGATTAACTATCTTAATACTTTTAGAGAAGAAATCTCTAATGTGTTCGTTTTCTTTCATTGTCAAGTTATCAAAATTTCTCCATAAAAATTGCCGCTTTACGAAAATAACTTTATCAATCCCTTGAATTTTGCCCTTCAATGTTTCCTATGCTTCATTTGCAGTTTTAGAGTTAAAAATTATGGGATATATATATTGATTTACTTTTTTTTTATATTTGAGGTATTTGGATGGCTTTAAAATATTCCCAACCTAATCTCGACTAGTATTCGGAACCTTGAAGTTAACGACCAAATAAACCTTCAGTGGCACCTAGTGATTAGTTCTGGTGGGATTCGATCTCATTGCCTTGAGGGGAAAACTCCTTAGTCACTCTTTCTCTTTCTACTAAACCAACCCCTTGGGGGTTAGGGATATATTGATTTACATACACTGTTGGTGCAGAAATTAGAATCTTTGTAAAATGAACAGTATCGTGAACTTATTTCGAAGTGCGTTACAAATGTCGTTTGCTCAAGCACAAGAAAATTTTGATAAAATACCTAACTAAAAACCCATTTTATTTTGATAATTTCAACAATCCCCCCCAATTTTCAAAATAAAAAAGAAGTCTTGATTCCTTTGGAAAGATTTGTGCATCAATGATGGTATCTTACGAATTTAACCATTCATCTAGTGAAGACGCACCAAAGTTAGTTGAAAAGCATAGTAGACTTAGCTTTTAACTAGCGATCCTATAATGACCAACCGAACACGTCTTACACACTCATCTTACCTGACTCAGGTATTAAATTTTGCCGACACGTGGATTGACCATGTGTCTATATCTTAATTTCATGAGCGCTCTATGGTTTTTGCCCATGAACCAATAGAAGGCGGCACCACCTTCATACTCATATAGGTAGGCTTTTAAGAATGCTCCTATAACTACATCATTCGAGACCTATTAAGAGCTAAGTAGCTCAACCTCCTCCATTTTCATTACAAGTACCAAACACTTTACCTTAGGATGGCTTAAATCGGAAAGTGTTTGTCATCACGATTTATGGTGTACTTTGCTCATTGAACCCAAGACTTGTAGGAAAACAAGTGTTGAGTTGAGTTTCCATCAAGAGTGGTTATATTTTAGTGGGCTGAAGTCCCATTCCCTTTGATGTTCTCCACGCCAATTCCCTTGCAAGACTTTTTGTTAAAAGACCTGTCAAATTTTGATTTGACTTTACATAATTAATGATTATCACCCCATGAGTTATCAAATTTCTGACATAGCTATGTTGAAATCCTATATGCTTGGACTTCCCATTATACACCTGGCTATAAGCCCGTGAGAGTGTCAATTGACTATCATAATGCAAAGATATTGGTGGCATAAGTTTTGGCCACATGGGTAGTTCCGACAACATACTTCTCAATCACTTTACCTTTTTGCTTCCTAATGCTAATGCTACAAACTTAGCAGCCATAGTTGAGTCTGTAATTATACTTTGTTTCTTTGATCCCCAAGAAACCCCTCCTCCACCAAGAGTGAAGATCCAACCACTTGTTGACAAGTGACCTTCATTCTCAGCTATCCAACTAGCATCAATGTATCCTTCTAGAACCAAAGAATACCCACTGCAGACTATCACGTAGTCTATAGTTCTCTTTGGATACCGCAAAACCCGATTGACTGCATTCCAATGAATGTCACTTGGGTTGTGAGTATACCTACTAGATTACCCACAACATGTGCAATATCTAGTCTTGTACACGTCATCGCATATATCAAGCTTCCAATCACTCTAGAATATTCTAGTTGTGATATAGCTCTTCTGGTATTAGGATACAACTTAATATGTAGGTCAAAAGGTGTAGATATCGGTGGACTGTCAAAGTGATTAAACTTTTTCAGTATTTTCTCAATATAATGAGACTGGTTTAAGACTAAACTTTTTCCTTATCTCCTAATTCTGATGCCCAGAATTACATTAGCTGCACCCATATCTTTTATACTAAAATTAAAAGAAAGAATATCTTTTGTATTTTGTATGCTATCTAGATCAGTCTCAAAGATAAGCATATCATCTACATACAAACATATTATTACACATTTATTACTAGTAAATTTACTGTATACACACTTATCTGACTGGTGTATTTTAAATCCATTTGATACAATTACTTTATCAAACTTTTAATGCCACTATTTTTGTGCTTGTTTAAGTCCGTAAAGAGATTTAACAAGGTTGCACACTTTGTGTTATTGACCTTGTACAATAAATTCTTTCGGTTACTTCATATAAATCTCTTCATCTAATTCACCATTTAAAAATGTAGTTTTCACATCCATTTGGTGAATCTAAAGTTTATAAATTGAAGGTAAAGGCAATCAGAACTCTAATTGTGGATATCCTTGCCATCGGTGCATATGTATCGAAGTAATCGATACCATCCTTTTGGGTAAAACTCTTGACAGCCAATCGTGCCTTAAACTTGTCTATTGTACTATCAACTTTCACTTTCTTTTTAAAAATCTATTTGCAGCTAATGGCTTTGGAACCCGGAGGTAAATTAGCAAGAACCCAGACATTATTAACCATAATTGAATCCATTTCATCTTGAATTGCTTCTCACCCAAAAACATAGTCTTGTGATTTCATAGTCTCTCCGTAGGTCAAGGGATCTGACTCTACATGAAGTGTAATCATGGTATGATTACATGTAATTTATCTAGTTCCTTCAACTAGATAAACTACAAAGTCAAATCCAAAAGACGTAGCAATTCGAGCCTTTTTACTTTTTCGAAGGTCGACCTGTTGCAAAGGTTTAGCCTCTATATTAGCCTCCAGAGGAATTGGTTCATCCTCTTTATTTACTACCTTCGGAATAGGATCAAACCTATTCTCATAAAACACTACATGACATGATTCTATAATGGTGTTCACCCCAATTGCATCAAATGGCTCAAAAACAAAAACATATGTGTTTTACTATGTAAAGTATAACTAATGAATATGCATTCAATTCATTTTTTACCTAATTTATTTCTTTTAGACTCTAGCAATCTAACAATTACTCTACAACCCCAAGTTTTAAAGTAATTCAGGTTAGATTTCTTTTTTTTCCATAACTCACATGGAGTTATTCTAGACTTTTTGAGAGGTACCCTGTTCAGAATATAAGTAGCGGTAAGTATGGCTTATCGCCCACAAACCAATACCTATTTCTAAATTACTAAGCATAGCATTGACTATCTCAATCAAAGTCCTTTTTTTTCGGCCACTCCATTTTGTTGTGGAGTATATGGTGCAGTCTTTTCATAAATTATTTCTACTAATTCACAGTAAGCAAGAAAGTGGTATTCACTACCCCTATCAGACTGCAAACGCTTAATTTTTGTTTCACATTGATTTTCAACTTCAGTTTTGAAAGCAATAAAATTTTTAAAAACTTCATCTTTTGAATGCAATAAATACACATAACAATACTTGAAATAATCATCTATGAATATTGTAAAATATTTTTTGCCTCCTCTAGTAGGGGTGCTATGCATATCACATACATCACTATGAACAAGTTCTAATAAAGATGTGGTTCTTTGAATTTTAGAAAATAAAACTCTAGTTATTTTAGTAAGTGCACAAACTTTACATTTGTCAACTACATCAACATCATATTTAGAAATTAAATCTAATTTAACCATAAAATTTATTTTCCTAGTATTCACATGCCCTAAATGAATATTCCATAAAGAAAGAGAGTCAATCATGTAAGCAGAAATAACAATTGTATTATTAATGTTAAATTTGAACATGCCCTCTACAAAATAATATTTCCCAACAAATATACTACTCTTGGGCAGAACAAATTTATTTGCTTCAAACGTTAACTTGAAACCCATGCTTATTAAGCAGGCCTCCAGATACAAGATTTTTTCTAATTTCTGGTACATGGTAAACATTTGTCAGAGTCGGGATCTCCCAGAAGTGAACTCCAATTTCACTTTTCATTTGGTTTTGATAACAGCAGTAGATGAATTTTCTATATAGAGAACAGTACCATCAGCAACCACTTCATTGTCCGTGAAGAACCTTTTATCATTGTACACATGTTTTGTAGCACCTGAGTTGATCCATCAATTTTCAGCATCCTCGAGAATGTTAATCTCGGATAAAACAGCCAAAAAATTACCTTTTGACCATGATGCCTATGAATTCTTCTTCATGTTGGACTTGCAATCCTTCTTAAAGTGTCCTGACCTATCGCAACGCCAACATTTCACTTTTGCCTTTTTCCCTTTCGGTTCATTGCCCTTGTCATTGCTTCGCCGGAATTTCTTTTTTCCTTTATCCTTGTTGGAACCTTTCCATTCTTCCACCATATGAGCCCTGAGGTATTAGCCCAAGTTCTTCTTTCTCTTGAGGCTTTGACTCTTCCTCCGCACGAATGTGGACAGCCAATTATTCCAGCGTAAGATCCTTAGTTTTGTGTTTAAGACTTTTCTTAAAGTTTTTCCAGGGAGGAAGGAGTTTATCAATCATAGATGATATTATGATCAATTCATCCATATTCATACTTTTAATCTTAAACTGATTCAAGATATTCTGAAACTCATGCAGTTGATCAATCACAAACTTATTATTTATCATTTTGAAATTCATAAACTGACTAACTAGAAACCTTTCGCTTGTCGAGTCTTTTGTTAGATAACGGCCCTCCAATGATTCCTACATTTCCTTCACAGTCTCCGTATTGGAATACATATCGAATAATAAGTCCGATAGCACATTCAGAATATGCCCCTTGCAAATGTAGTCATCATTCTCGAACTTCATCCTCACCCGAGTCTCCTCCAATGTTTCATCTTCTTTTCCTTCTGGATAGGGGGTGGTGAGAATATAAATGACATTCAAAGTCCTAAGCATAAAAGGCATCATCTTTTGCCAACACCTAAAATTACCACTATCAAACTTGTCCAACTTCACGAAATATTGTGTCAACTATTGTAGAGACTTTGATGACATTGCGTAATAGTATTTTCCGATTGTTGGTGCAGAAATTGAAATCTTCGTAAAATGAACAGTATGATGAACTTGCTTCGAGACGCATTACAAATGTTGCTTTCTCAAGCACAAAATTTTTTTGATAAAATACCCAACTAAAGATCCATTTTATTTTGATAATTTCAACATACACCTTGCTTGATGAAATGAAGGACAATTGCATCTCTCTTTTTGCTCTCTTTATGCAAATTGTTTTATCAAAATAGGTCCTTTTCTGAAACTATCGAGGAAAATAATCTGGAACACACATTATTTGTAACATTAGTGTAATACGCTCTTTCCATTCGCTTTTTTGGTCGATATGGCATAAGCCTGCCACTATGAGTTTGCATACATGCACGCAAATTCAATTTGCATTTTGTGCTGGAGATAAAGTTGAGTTTGTGTACATGTGCGAAATCCCAATGTGTTTTTTTTATAAAAAAAAATTGGAAATAAGGTGGCAAGAATTGCATAGAAAAGGTTGTGAAGTACACCAGAAACCATAGAGCTAATAAACACTATCATCCTCCTTTGATGATTAGTTGAAACCCCACATGGCAACTTAGACGATAGCAAAGCTCGTAAAGGGATATTTGGGCATGTACAAAAGATCACCATTTTATGTGCAGATATACATATAGGTTTTGAATTCCTCGATGTGTGTGTGTGTGTATTTATATATGGTTTTCAAAAGACGGAGACGTATGATATGTTCACTGCTGCCATGAGAATAGGAACTGTTGCCTTTAGAGTAGGACTTAGTTGTAGGTTGTTTGTTCAATAAATGGATACTTAGTGCCTCTTTCAAATCACTCCATCGATCCTGGAAAGATTAGTTCGGTTCTCGAGTGCCAACTCCAACATGAGATAGAGGTGTTCGTGGTTTCCTTGGCTTGGCCGATTACTACTGAAAATTTATCAAAGGGTTTGGTGGGATTGTTGCTCCGTCACCCAATTATTATCCAAAGATGGGTTCCAATGGACCTCTAATGCCGCCATCGCATTCTCCCATTTAAAGGAGGCGCTAACATCTTCTCCAATCCCTCACTTACCAGATTTTTCACAGTCGTTCGTGACCTAATGCGATGCTTGTGGGGTCAACATTGGGGTTATTTTGTCATAATGTGACCAACTAGTAGCATACTTTAGTGAATCACTCAAACCATCAGCGTTAGCTTTATCTACATATGAAAAGGAGATGTTGGCAATAGTCAAGGCCATTCGCAAGTGGCGACCGTATCTGCTCAACAAGCCCTTCAACATTCATACTGATCAAAGGAGTTTAAAATATCTGTTAGAGAAACGGATCACCACTCCAGCGCAAACACGGTCGTTACCAAAGATTCTCGCATATGATTATATTATTGAACACAAAAAGGGGAAGGAGAATTGTGGGCCTGATGGGCTCTCATGAGTTGGAGAACTCGAGTTCCTAGCCATGTCCTTGCCAGTCGTGGATTGGTGGACCACACTCCAAGAAAAGGTAGCAAATGATCCTTTCTATAGTAAGTTATTGTGTTCGATATTATCACATCTCCAGCCACAATACTCCTTATGCGATGGGGTTCTTTTAAAAAAATACCTGAGATGACTAGACGGAAGTGGTTAATCAGATGCTCGAGCAATACCTGAGATGCTTCACGAGTGGGCAGCCAAACAAAATGGCTCAAATGGGTTGCATGCGTGGAATTTAGCTATAATACTTCCACTCACTCATCCACCAAAGTTTCCCCTTTTGAAGCCACATACGGTCTACTTCCACCAACTTTACTTTCCTACATTCCATGAACAACAAAAGTTCAGGCAGTTGATGACCTCTTGCGAACCCGAGACAAGATTCTTAGCGACCTTCATCGTAACTTGACAATCGCGTGTGATAGGATGAAATCTCAAGTTGACCAGCGTCGACAGGCGACATCAACAATTTTGTGTACCTCAAACTACAACCGTACCGGCAGTAATTAGTGGTTTTCTGCAACTCAATTCTTTGGTCCTTATAAGATTCTTGCTAGAGTTGGTATATTAGCTTACAAACTAGAGCTGCCAGTTGCTTCCCAAACTCATGATATTTTTCATGTTAGTCTCTTGAAGAAATGAATAGATTCAATCACTACTGTCTCTAACTAAATTCCCTTAGTTTCGGACACATCCGAGGTCCTTCCACAGCCGGAAGCAATATTGGACACCCATATCATTAAAAAAAAAAGGCTTTACCGACCAAAGTTGAAAATTTTGGTTAAATGGATTGGTGCACCTATCGAAAACGCCAGCTGGAAGAGGAATGATATGTTCACTGCTGTCATGAGAATAGGAACTGCTGCCTTGAGAATAGGACTTAGTTGTAGGTTGTTTGTTTCAATAAATGGATGCTTATGCGTCCACATTTCATGCATTATTGTTTCTAGCTAGTTGTTATCTTCTCTAGTAGTGTGTTCTCATTTGGCTTATAAATGGCTTGGCCAACTGTTGGAATAGAGATTTCCGTTCTCAAACTTCCTCTTTTCTATCCTTCAATTTTCTTCTTCTTAGCTACTCATTGACTGTTCTCATACAAATTAAATATTATTTACCATAATGTTTTCTCTTTATAGTTGGATTCCGGTTCCATGGATGAAAGGAGAACAAATCAAACGAGAAGAAACATGTTTTTTCAGTTCTGACATGGCATATTGTACCACACAACGCAAATTGGATTTGCGTACACGGACAAAACGTTGTAAAATGTGACAGGCTTATGCCATGTCAGCCAAAAACGCGAATAAAAAATGTATGTTGCATTTTATAAATTATTTGGTTTCTAGACTATATGTCTCAATAGTTTCAGATAAACGACCAATTTTGATATTAAAAAAAATCACTTTATGCTGCCTTTTTCTGTGCTTTCGTCAAAGTCTCTGGTTGCTCAATGAAGTCATTCTCAACGGTTTCCCATGTTTCTTGAGAAGTGAAGGAAGTTTGCATCTCACAGCTCCAATAATTGAAGTGTGTTCTCCTTCAAAGATAGGAACTTCACTCGGGAAATGTCTAAACATAGCAAGGACTGATGTTGAGGTCATTGTCTGAGCTTTCTTAATGCTTTGTTGCAGGATTTGAATGTTTCTGTTAGGTTCCGATAAGTTGCAGCAGAGTCTACTGGAGTATATTAAGAGGAAATGTATATGATTTTGAGTACTCGAAGTACCTCTGCCTGGCTTATATTTGTCATACATTAGACAACGATTTGTACTTGTTACGGAGAATTCTAGGGTGAAATTAATACAACTGCAAAATACGCTAGCTCTATCTACTTCGTAACCCTTTTATTAAGACATAATACAGTTCAGATTTTTTCAAAATTGATTCTAACAGCATCCGACTACACCATAGATTCAACCCCTGAAACACTTGATTTAGCCTTCCAAAGCCGCGATTCAGCCTTCGAATGGAGGATCGGTGGTGGAGGGTTTCCGGCGGCGACAGCGATGCGTGGAGGGTGGTTTTCTAGTGCGGCTGTTGGTGGCGAGGGTTTGGTCGTTTTGAATACATTAAAGTATTACATTTTGCGCCGGTACTGACTGTTGTTCCCGGACATTTCAAGGACGGCAAGTCTCAAACGGGAAAACAAAATAGTGGACAAGAGGCAATCACTTCCAATAAATTGGTAGGCATCCACCTTTCATTGATATTTTATATTCAGTGTGAACGGAAACTTTTGGAAACAGTGAATTTACTTATTGATTCAGTTCTGTATTTCGATGACAATACTAATTATGTTCACATATTAAAGTGATGGACGTCGTGAAGAGATTATTAAACTGCAGTTTGGCGTCATTTTTGTAATTAACTAAACATTGACTGAATATCAAAATGCAACTACAGTTGCATCACCTCTAATCAGTTCAAGTGCACCAAAAGTATGAGTAGAGGCCCAATAGAATTCATTTGCCCCCATAAGCACCCATTTAGTGCAGGTCTTTCCTCTTATTTTATTAGAAAACAGACCACCAAAACCTCAGCATCTTCCTCACTATGTATTCAGATTTTGTTTGTTCTAGTCTGTACCATCTCCACCTACCAACTAGGAGTTTGTGTTTTTGACTTCTGAGTGGGGAGCGGGTTTGCACAATGGCGACAGTAAAGAGGTGGAAGTTGCTCTGGGAAACATGGGATCTCCGGGCAGTGATCCTCTTTAGTCTTGTCATACAGATCTTATTGATATTCTTTGCACCTTTGAGAAAGCGAGTGTCAATTGTTTGGATATCCATCCCAATATGGTTTGCATACTTGCTTGCAGACGCGACTGCTAACTTTGCAGTGGGACTCATATCCAAGAGCCAGGGTGACACTTCTGGCCCTTTTGCTAATCCAGATCTTCTGGCATTCTGGGCTCCCTTTCTCTTGGTACACCTTGGAGGTCCTGACACCATTACTGCTTTTGCCCTTGAGGATAACGAGCTTTGGCTCAGACATTTGCTTGCTTTGGGATTCCAGTGCTGGGCTGTCGTTTATGCCTTCATTCAATCATTTCCCAATCACAAGCTTTGGATCCCCACCGTGCTCATGTTCGCGGCAGGGGTTATCAAGTACGTTGAGAGGACACGTGCTCTCTATCTTGCTAGCTCCCGTAGATTCAAAGACTCTTTGCTCACCGAACCTGATCCTGGGCCTAACTATGCCAAGCTCATGGATGAGTACACTTCAAAGATAGAAGCAAGACTTCCAACAAAAATAGAAATGATTCCGGAGCCTAGTAGGATCAACAGAACGGTTAATGAGGAAGGCAAGGAAAAATTGTCGGATTTGCAAGCGGTGCAAATTGCTCATAACTATTTTGCGGCTTTCAAAGGACTGATTTCGGATCTGATCTTCAGCTTCCGTGAACGCAACCAGAGTCGAGACTTCTTCCTCAAGAGAACCCCAAGAGATGCTTTCAAAGTTGTTGAGGTTGAACTTAATTTCTTCTACGAGGTTCTCTACACAAAGGCGGTGGTGGTGCAAGGTATGCTTGGATACCTGTTTCGGGTACTTTCATTTAGTTTAAATTGTGCAGCGCTTGTGGTCTTCCTTTTCATGGACAAGAAGGAATTTGAAAAGTTTGATATTGGAATTTCCTACACTTTGCTTCTAGGTGCTATTGCTCTCGATTTAATAGCTTCTTTAATGGTCCTTTACTCTGATTGGACTGCTGTTGCCCTCACTAAGTCAGATCACCCTAATTGGTTCATTAAGATCCTCCAAACGCTGCTCAACGTTGATAGGGTGAGGTGGCCTAAAACTGCCCCAAAACCCAAATGGTTTCATTTAGGGATTATGAATATCTTCCGACGCAGGTGGTCTGAATCTCTCTGCAAGTACAACTTGATAAATTATTGTCTGGACCCACGTGCCAAATGGTGGGAAGCAACTATTAGTCTTTTTGGCCTAACCAACATGCTAGATGGGATGAAATATGTGGAAACATTGAAATTCACTATTGACCTCAGAAATCTTATCTTTAAGGAGTTGAAAATGAAATCTGAGCTGGCAGATGATTTAGAGACGGCCAAGGAGATATTTTCAGCCAGAGGAGATTGGATTCTTGGCTATGAAAGTTGCACCGACTTACTCCGTTGGATCAGCGAGGTTGACTTTGATGAGGGCCTTATTTTGTGGCACATTGCCACTGAACTCTGCTATAACACTGACGGGGTCAACACAAACGCTGATAATGAAGGTGGAAATCCTATGAACTTGGGCGAAGCGAACGCAGACAACGAAGACATAATAAATTTCCGTGCATTGTCTAAGCTCCTTTCGGATTACTTGTTATACCTCCTGGTCATGCAGTCCAAAATGTTGTCCACCGTGGCAGGTATTGGGCAAATAAGGTTCAGGGATACCTGTGCGGAGGCCAAGAAATTTTTTCGTGGAAGGAAAATTGGGAAGTCAGAGGAAGGGAAGAACTGCTGTCTGAACATATTCGCCTTGTGCAAATGCTGCAAAGGGGAAAAAGGACCGGATAAATTGCAGATACGAGCCTGCAAAAGTATCCTTGCTGTTAATACAGTAGCTGAACCTGTTGCTGTTAAGGGTGACAGAAGCAAATCTGTTTTGTTTGATGCGTGCATGCTGGCCAAAGAGCTGAAGAAATTAAAAAATGGAAGAATGTGGTGGATAATAAGCAAAGTTTGGGTCGAATTGCTATCATATGCAGCATGTCGTTGCAGAGCCAATACCCATGCGGCAGAACTTAGTAAAGGTGGACAGCTCCTCACTTTGGTTTGGTTGTTGATGGCTCATCTTGGCTTAGGGGATCAGTTTCAGATAAGTGAAGGGCATGCAAGGGCAAAACTGATCGTGAGGAAGTAGGTTGATGAATTAGTTGTAACAGTAAATTGAAGGCACGTGCCTTGTTAATTGTTGTCTTATGTTGAATTATTTACGTGCCTCAGAGAGAGAACCATGATTGAAATGTGGCAACGATGGTAACTGGCAATTTACTAGTAGTGCAGACACTTGTGCAAGTCTGTTCAATTGTTCATTCGGTGTATTTTGGCTAAAACATGCTCTCTGGCTTCTTCGTCATATTGTGCTATTTTCTTGTAGCATTTTGCGGATAGTTTACTTTTCCTTCCAACTTTCTTCTAGTCAAAGCCTAACCCATTTGAACCAGCCTGAGATGCCAACCCTGTGGAATCATTCCTTGTAGATGTACAAACTACTGTCTAAATCCAGGCCACAGCATTGTCCAACGCGTCATGAGTATCACTTCTTATGTTTTGTGTTTGGCTCCCTAAAACAATTATACAAAGGGAGAATTAGCTCATATAACACTGATTGATCCTCGTGTTTCAGTTTCGCGTAACAGAAATGAAATGCTTAGATGCATAAATGCAGGTTTTCTTTGGTTCCCCTGGAATTAGTCAAGGTGCGTGTATCGAAAAAACAATACATGTAGTTTTTCTGTTGTGCTAAGCTCTGCATTGCGTGCATAGACCATCGATACTGTGTATTGATGTTGGAGGATGAAGCTGTAACTCTTTTGGAGCCTATACCACCTAGTTTTCCTTCATGGGGCAGCAATGTAACTTTTGGGCATATGGATTTGTTATTCAAATGC
>JABCMJ010048175.1:0-13173 GCA_014822125.1 Arbutus unedo | reverse complement strand
TTTGAAAATTTTAATATGCAAAACAGCATAGCTGACCTCCTAATGGACTTAGAAACCAGGGTTATCGGAGAATCGAACAAAGCGGCGAACCTATGTAGAAAATGCTGAAATCGCCTGCAGCTCCTCCGCCACCACTGTAGCTCCTCCGCCACTGCTGTCGGCTAGTGGGCTGATGCGGCATCCTTCAATCAGAAACTGAAATAATGGTAAAAATGGCAAAATAATGAAAAAATAAAATATGAAAATCGCTGAATTCCAAAATCATGAGAACTAATGAAATCCAAAATCTGAAAAATGCCAAATGGATCTTTTAATTCAAAAAAATGCTGAAAATTGGCATTTTAACTTGTTGTAAGAACAAATGGATCAATTGTTTTTGAACAAATCGAACCTGCAAATGCCAAATGGATCAAAACTTCAAACCTGTAATAACTTCGAATCTAGTTAGCAGAACCTGTTCTTGAGCGAGAGAGTGAGAGAGAGATCGGATGGTTCAAATGCTGAGAGAGAGAGAGAGAGAGAGAGAGAGAGAGAGAGAGAGAGAGAGATCGGAATGGGCAAAAAAAGACAGAACTAAATGCCAACCTAACCACAATTGAGTTCAAATACTGACTTTACCTTAGCAGTAGTGACCTAACCACTAACCTAACCCTTACACTTGACAATGACATTTTTAGGGGGGAAAGTTGGGTGAAGAGGAATCAATCCTAACTCTTGATCAAAATTTAAAGTCAATCTCAACCATTGAAATCTTGATAAAGTTAGTTTGTGAGGGGATAATTTGAAAAAACTCCCTTGTATTGTTATATAGATATTTGGGTGGCCGAATAATTGTTATTTACATTTGAAGCAATTTTTATTTTTATTTTTATATAGATTAGACTTATTCAGAATCATTCGATGTATATATGTGAAATTCATACTTGTTATGAAGTATTTTATGAACAATAAACGATTTCAAATAAATTCATATCCGGATATGTGTATAAATTTCATATGAAAATTGTTAATAAAGCAAAGCTGATTTGTCAGTTAGGTGGACCGATACTTTCTCGAAAGGATACTTGTATATATGCCACCAATGGGAAAAGACCAAGGAGGAATGGGGATTGATTGATGAGATGGGGCGAAGAGGAGAAAAACCAAGGACTTAATATGTCAGTGTATATATATATATATATATATATATATATATAGTCGTGATTGTTTAGTATAATTACACCAACCTCCCATGAGGTGTTGCACAATACCACTCCCTTCCCTCAGGAACTGAAAATTACAATCCCATCCTTACAGTTGATCACTACTTCATACACTTAACCTTTTACCGTTATATATATATATATATATATATATATATGGTCGTTAGCTCTGTTGAGAGAATCTGTCTTACAAATTTCAATACAGAATTGTTGGCCAAAATGCCCAGAGTATAATTGAAAATCTTTTGGGCTGTTGTCTTTCCATCATCCGTTCCATTAAGTAGTTGTTGGAGCTTTATCTATAAAAGCTCTTGGCTTTCTCAGAAACCCAAATGCGAACGCCACTCCACTCTCAATATTTATACGCTTCAATCACTAGCAACATGTCTTCATCCTCTTTTAGCATAAACACAACAAATGAAAGGAGCATGTTTCACAACAGAATTTGCTAACATGGACTTAGAGCATACATTAAGATTTCATAATCATCCAAAGATCCTAAAAAATTATATAACCATTTTGTTGAGTGGTGGCAGCCATCTGTTCTTGAAGATGAGGCTGCAAGTGTTGTTTACCATGCTGAAGGTATTCATCGGAAGAAAGAAGAAAATGAAATGATCATACAAGTGGCAAGGATGATGTTCATGGGAAGCACTGTGTGAGTTTTTTTCCTTTGTATTTTGTAGTCATATCGCTAAGAAATAAATGTGACAATGCATTAAGTTACCAAATTTTAACCCAATCTCCATGCTTAACAAATTAGCAAATTTTATCACAAACAATGAACAAAATAATTGCAAGGGAAAACAAGTTCATTTCATACAACTTTAACATCTCAAATTGGTTCAAATAAATGAAAAATACAACAAGACATAATCGTTAATAAGAAGAACAATGTTTCATAACAATAACGATATATAATAAGCTTCTAAGAGAACCAGACGAAAACTCTTCACAGCTCATATTATAGCATCTGCATCAAAGAGAGAAAAAAAAATGGAAAAAAAAAATATCAGATAGTATCTACTAGATGATAAGTAACCACCTGAAAGTGTGGCAGAGATGAGCCACCTTCTAAAGCGATCTAGTAGGCCAGAACTAAAAAGATGACTACCGGATGGAGGAGTAATCATTTAGTGAAACCTACATTATGTGGAGTTCATACACTTAGGTTTGAATTAATTCACTTAATTTGTGTGATGAGAAAGGCCGGAGGAGTCTGAAACATCACGTGACGGTATTCCAAGACTATTAAATAATTTTTCTTGGTGGATGGGCTGCATCCTAAAGCTTACCGTCATTATGGGGACAAACTAGTTAGAAAGAAAAAAGGAATAGTGAAAATCAAGAAGAAGGAAAAGAAAGAAGGAAAGCAAAAATAGTGAAGTCTAATATGTAAAATTAACTTGTTTGAAGAAGAGAAGAATGGTACCGTTAGTTTGAAGAAGGGAAACCCGATTGTAATTGGCTCCAACATATGCTTGGTCTTGGGCTGGAAGTCCGCATGTGGTATGCTTAATCAGACAACCCTCCTCCTCCTCCTCAACTTTTGCTTCAAGGCCCGGATGGATCTTCCTCTTTAGCATCCTTCTCACCAACTAATTTTATGCATTTACGTACACAAGGTTCATATATATAATTGGTCAATATATCATGTCTTCATGAATCTCTCTAATGAGGTTTTGGGACATCCTAATTAAGTCTTTTAATTAAAGCAACTACTCTTCTTGAATAATTTTAAAGTAGCTTGTAGTACTGCTGCCTACTGGCCGTGGAGATGATGGGGTTGGTCCATGAAACATTGTATTTTATTTTTCATTTCGCGATTTATTATTATTATTATTATTATTATGTATCACTTTCTTTTAGTTAAGATTTTATTGTTTGTCCCTAGACGTAACATAGATATAAGTACTTAAAGAAAGAAACAAGATCCTAGATCTCCAATATTTACAGGAGGATCATGTCCTGCCTTTTAAGGACCCTTTCTGAACTTACCTCAATTATTGAAACTATTAAATTTGAAAAATAACTGAGAACATTAACCTTGCCAAAACACATTTACGTAGAAAATAAGTTTCGAATGAATGAAACTGAAAATAAGTTTTGAATCTGTGTTTCATCCATCTTTATTTTTCCACATACATGTATTTTTTGAAATCATACCAATTGATATACTTAATGTTCTTGAGGAATACTAAAATGTAAACAATTTAGATTATTGAAACGGTCCTTTTCATGCCATAAAGGGCCAAACTGAATAGTCCAGTCCTTTGGATCCCCGAAGGAAGAGTGAGAAATGAAGAGAGAGAGAGAGAGAGAGAAGAGATATTGGACTCACGTGATGCAGTTTCTTGATCGGACGAGTTTCCTCTCCGTCTCCGACACGGGGGATGATCTTCTTGGCAAACGAGAGTCCTTTATTCTTACTATTCTTCTTCTGCTTATTATTGTTATTGGAATTTGGGTTGTGGTTGATCATGTGGATCATCCCATCAGAGTCAGCTGAGAACAAATCGGCAAGTGTTGTTCTCTCTTTGTTCAGCTTCTTCACCTTTTCACCCTCGGAGTCGCATCCAACTTCAAATGACATTTTCAATTCATCCTTCTTCGGGGTACTATCCTCATGATAATAAGAACCGCATCCAAATGCTGCAAATACCAAGGGATCAACTTCTCCTTCTTTATCTTCTTTGGGGTAGTCTTTCTTATCATCATCATATAACTGATCATGATCAACCCCATGGTAGTCTTCTTCGTCTTCTTCATCATGATGATCATCACTTAATTCTTCTTCTTGTTTTTCAAGTACAAGTGGAAAATATTCCTTTTTGTGATCGAAATTGCTCAATCTATCAAACCCAAATGTGCCAATACTGAGAATAATGCCATCTTTCCAACCTTCAAATGCGACATCGGCCAGTTTGACATGTTCCAGTAGCAGTACTTGTGTGTCTTTTTCATTATTAGTAGTAGCAGCAGTAGCAGTAGCAGTAGCAACGAACTCCGCATTTTTCACATTTTCACCTGCACGCACACGATGGGAAGAAAAAAAAACCGGGGTAGGAATATTTTTTGTACGATCATCAAGATATATGCCTTTGAATTTTTTGGACGATGGCCTTCATAAAAAAGCAAAAGCTAACGCATCCAAGAGCACTGATTTCGGATTGAAATCGTAAAATCCAAACCTTTGTTATGAAACTTTCGATGCACCCAATTGAAGATCTGAAATGAATGTTTAAAAACAGAACAAAAAGAATTAGATGTGTATCAGTCAAATTGAGGATGTGCATTAATTGTGCAAAAGAGCCGAGGTTTAATTTCGTATCACAAGATCGATTACCTTCATTTTGTTGGGAGCCGTCGAAATGGGATTTGGCCTAAAGACTGAAATGTGTGAGACAGTAGCGATGATGAGTGAGTGGTAATGTACGTATGCAGGAATGATAATGGAGAAATATAAAGAGAGAGAGAGAGAGAGAGAGAGAGAGAGAGAGATTAGGAATTAAAAATTAAGAAAAAAACCAGGGGAGGGCCAAAATGGGTGGAAAGGCTTACATGGAAACACGTATAAGTGGGGACTCTAGTGGGACTTGAAATTAGGCATGTTCTAGGGTTGCATGGCATGTTTGATGAACCACCATTATGTTTGGTATCCCTGGCCTCTTCGATGTGCCAATTGTCTTGGAAATGACGCACGACATGCCCCCCACGTCTCTCTCTCTCTCTCTCTCTCTCTCTCTCTCAATATCACTCACTTGCAGCTCTACATGCACTACCGGGTATGTTGAAAGGAAACATCGAAGAGGATTGATAGGTTGCAGGCTGCATCCTTATTTGTTAGTCCTGCTTGGTCTGGGACCGAATAATAGTCTTCATAAGCTTAGGAATCTTCCTAAGTTGGTTAGGCTACATTTTTTTGTGTGTTTGACAGTTTGAGCCCCTTGTGCTCATGGGCTAGAGTCCTCGTGTAGTCGAATTGTCTTAGTTGAGGAGGGATCTCGTCACCCGTTGTGGTTGATTTCAATGGCTTAGTTTTTCCACTATCACTTTATCATATTTGATTGAGCTATTTTTCTTAACCGTAAGGGTTTAGTGCAAATATTCTTTTCAAATTTCCTAATCTTTTGATTGGTATGTGAGATATTTTATAGGCAAAGGGGCTTAATCTCTTGAGATATGGTCATAAATAAGACTGATTCTGTTATTGGATGACCGAATTAATAATAACACTGAATTGTTCATCTTTGCCTCTCGATACCTAACCTAAGCTCCCATGGGACATGGGACTCTTTAGGGTGAGAGTTGTAGAAGATTTTAAAATTTTCTAAGATCAAGTCTAATATATCTATTGACTATCTCATCTACTCACTTAAAATTTTAAAATTTTATACCTATCAGAGTTCGTTAAATAGTTGTATCCTTCAAAATCATTTTTTGAGTTAAATATAATCTTTTGACTCTTCAAAAGGAAGAGTTAAGTTGAAGGTGCTCTAACCCATATGTGGGGGTGGGGGACAACTCCTGTTTGTTGTCACATTTGTTCCTTTTAATTTTTCTTAATTTTAACAAACATTACAAAATGTCTAACTATCATTCTTTGTTCTCTAGTTGTCAATTTGCCAACATATAATTTTGAGTCCCACTTCTTACACCTTTTTCATGTAACACATTAATTTTAACAAATAGTTTTTGTAATATCTAATAGAGATACTCTAAGATGCCACAATAACTTTAACAAATAGTTCTTAATTTTTAGCAGAATCAAGATTCTAGAGACTCTTGATACTTCATGTTAGTAAAATTGCCCAAAGTATGCTTACAATAGGGAAGTTGACTACTTTTATTTGGTCAAAAATTATTGGGGGCTTCAAAGGCAGAACCTTGTTCACCCGGATCGTCACCACCTATTGTCTTCTTGTTTTCGGTTTCCAGGTTCTCATCCCAATTCGAAAAACCCCCCGTATGCGTACTCTTTACCAGCCAGAATAATTTCATTTAACTGCAACTAGTGGATTGGTTTACTCCAAATTTGCTGCTTCTTACACGTGATTGATTTGATTACTCGGAAGACTGCTGGAGGCAACAAATTGCTGCTGGGAAAGCATCCAGCAACTGTCATCTGCGTGAACCAAGTTAGTGGTCTTGTCTGGTCTGCCCTTTTGTTTATTGCGTATTACGTTTTTCTGCTGATTATGTTTTGCATTTGTTGCAACCATCGGTTTGGGTTTAAATGTTAAATACTTAGTCCGTGTTGATGTTTTGGAGAACTCGGCGAATGTTGCTATGTACTCGACATGTTCGATGAAATAACAGAGTGTTTCTAGAAACCAAAAACCATAGCAATACTGCATAACTACCCGGTATCCACCCCTGTGTTGGTTGTTTGGTAATATTATAGAATGAGCACTGTAAACTATCTGCTTCAAAAAGATAAAGCTCCCGCATGTAGTTTCAACTAAATTTTGCATTGCAATCCTGCATGTAACATGACAAAAAGAACCATTTATTAGTAATTAGCTCCGTTACACCTTACATATTCCACCAAACATAGTGAAATCGGCCATGTCCATTCTCCAGTTACCTTCCATGATAGAGGAAAGCACCAATAGAAGAATCCGAATCCATGTTCGATTTACCACAACTCTATATACTATCACTCACATAAATCCCATTATTGTAGTACATGAAAAGTGTAGTCAATAAACTTAGTTCGCCTATCATTTTTTTCTTCTTCGTTCTATTTTTAAATATATTAGCCGTTTGTGCGGTCCTTGATGTGTATTCCATGGCCGCCGCCGCCGCCACCACCACCATTGGTCTTTCTAGAGAGAGAGAGGTGGACACCAGGGTCATGATGAGTGCAAGAACAATTGAAGAGAATCGAATTATTCACACCCTGCACGTTGCTGTTCATAAATGCATTAAACGGAGGTGACGGAACTGCGGCTGTAGTTTTGTCACGTTTGTCCTTGCTCTTGATCCTCCCTTCTACGTCACTCTTGTTGCTGTCTTCGGTTCCTGATTTTCCACCACCGCTTGAACCACTGAGATTTCCTTTCATGTAAAGGCCATGAAGGTTTCCACCACCAAACTCATGTTTCTTTCGGGAATTAGGGGTAGGGCCCAACTCCATGATCGCACCTTTGTTTTCACCTGCAATTGTGATGACCCTCATCCCAAACTCTTCAGAGTCAGATAGCTTCTTGTAATTGTTGCCATTATCTTTGGTTTTGTTGTCTCTAGTTAGGTCTCGCTTCCCATTCAGGGCAGTGCCGGGGCTATGGTTCCCGCCGACGTGCGCCTTAGGTGTAATTCCAATGGTTTCTTGGACCAAAATAGTTTTCTGCTCAGCTTCCGGAGGAATGTTGGGATGGTGTTCCGTGTCAGACTTCAATTGGGCTGGGGGTAGTGTTAGTGGAGATGGTGGGTGAGTGAGGAGATTGGTCTGAGGAGATGGGACCTTAAGGGGTGGAGATGGGGTTAATTTAGCAATTATGGGAGAGGGTGTTGGGGTTGGCACCCGAGCAGTCACAGTGGCTATGGGGGCGGCAACGCGTACAGGGGAAGGTGGTCGTGGTGGTGGTGGTGATGGTGGTGCTGCTGCTGGTGATGGTGCTGCTGGGGATGGTGCCACTGGTTTTGGTGGTGGTGGTGGAATAGTTGGCAGAGGAGAGGAAGGAACAGAGCTGGCTCTTGGTTTCGGAGAGGGAGGTAATGAAGAGGATGCAAAGGGAAGAGCTGTTGAAGTTGGTGATGATTTTGTGGAAGGTGTGGATGTTTTGATGATTGGTGATGTTGGCACAGATGATATTGTTGCCACAGGAGGTGGTAGTGGTGATGGTGCCACATCAACCCGTGGCGGTGGCAGTGGCGGAGGAGCAACGGGGGAAGGAGGGGCAGGAGGTGGTGGTGTTGGCTGTAATGGTTGTGGTGGTTGTGGTGGTGGTGGGGCAGGTGCTTGAGTTGCTGGCCGCGGAGATGGCGGGACAGATGCTTGAGTTGCTGGCCGCGGAGATGGCGGGACAGATGCTTGAGTTGCTGGCCGTGGAGATGGCGGGACAGATGCTTGAGTTGTTGGTGGCAGAGGTGGTGAGGTAGGTGTTTGAGGTGCTGGGGGTGGGATAGTTGCTTGAGTTGGTTGTGGTGGTGGCGGCTGTGCTGTTGCTTGAGTTTGGGTGAATGCGGGTCGGCCGAATGTTGGCCTTGGCTGGGGAGCCCGTGGGGGTGGAGCAGGGGCGGGGGCTGGGGTTGGGGCAGATGCCCGAGCCATCGAAGCTAACCGGAACCATGGGCGAACAGGGGGTTGCTGGCTTGCCATGATTCCCTAAAAATTGTAGAGACTACTGCAACGTACAAAAGTATATATATGTAGTTGAATAACAAACATAGATATGAAAACTTGATTGAAAGCTTGTTCTATGGTCCTATATATATAGCTTAATAGGTTATGATCATCTGCCAATCCGTGCATGAATCATGCGGACACAAACACAGTGGGGAGGGACAGAGAAAGGAATGGGGGAGAATCTGATTCAGTAAAGCACATAGGGCTAATAAAAAAGCAATAAAACTCAAGTCACCAGGCAAGATAGGTATCAGAGTACATGATCAGCTGGGGTTCGTTCATTTAGCAATTGGGAAGCGTAAAGGAGTGCCCTTTTGGGCCCATTCTTAGGGGTGACTTAGAGGTGTCATTGGCAATTCAGAAATTCCTTCCTTCCTTTGGTTTTCAGTTTCCACATGAGACGTAAAAGCATCAAAACCTCTAGACTGCAGTGAAAGAACGTTTCCTTTTCTTTTTTTTAAGTTTGGCAACCAACGGTGATTTTGGTGGCATATCATATGCTAATAACTGTGGCTGGCTTCCGTTACTCATTCACGATTAGCCATGTTCAAACTCAGAAATGCAACTACTGTCCTCTTTGCGGCGCATAATCTCATTTGTTTTTTGACGGTAAACGGAGATTATGCATCACTACTACTCATATGTTGTTAACAACTCATACTTTTTCATGACGAGAGATGCTTGAATTGACATTCACAAAAGGGATTTGCCAGACACTGTCTTGTTTCTGACTTTGCTTGAAACAAATGATGCTCTCTGCCTCCCCACCCCTTTTTCTTTTGAGAAAGATTACAATTCCCCAAAATATTCCCAAATTTAAAATCAATGGATGAGATTCACTTAAATGTATAAGTATTACACAATCAAGTGAATCTAATCCTTTGAATTAAAATTCGGCACATTTTCGAAATAAGTTTTTGGGGACCAAAGAATTTCCTTTTCTTCGTTTGTTGCATGCCTTTAGGCTATTTAGCTTGATGTCCCTTCCAAATAGTGCCTGAACTTTAATCCTATGTGTGGGGTGTTCTATTCTACCGTAGAAGTAGTGCTTTTGGAAATTCGGCTGGCTCTTTCTACTGCACTCCCTGTGTTCTATTTGAGTAATAGAGAGAGCGAGAGAGAGACTTTCTTTCTTAATTTATTTATTTTGTTCTGCTTTGATACGTCCAAGAAGAATATCACAAATCCAAAAAGGAAATTTGTAAGAAAACAGTATGTGCAAAAGGAATCAGATAGATTGGAACAACAACAAGATAACGAATCATATAGATTGGAACAACAAAAGTAACTTGAATTGGAAACCAGCAACAAAAGCACAAATAAACAGAAAATATTAAAGAAAATACTAAGATACACTTTGGTTCGAGAACCGTATACTAATGGTGTCCTTAAAATAAAATCGTTGCCTCACCGCGAGTGTTTGAGGTCGTAGTCGATGTTTGTCTCTCACGAGACAACAGCTCAACAATCAGATGCTACACCTACCAAAGATTGTCGGGCAAACAAGAACTGTGAAGGTCTACTCTCTCACACGAAGAACAAAAGATGAGTTTTCAAGCAGGAGAGCTCTAGTTTCTGACTAGCAGTGTGTAGAAATAAGATACCAATGTGCCAATTTGTACTCAGTAGGGGACTGTTTAGCTGCACCTTGAATTCAGTCATGTATCCAGGATTGAATATTGGATTCAATTTTGGGTTTAGGTCTAGATATCTGCCAGACCTTCCATCTCCAAAACTGTTAGCCATGTAAACCATGTGCTGGAAAATTGAAGAGTTCTGAACTCTTCAGCTCATGTATCGACCAAGTGAGCTAAAACCCATTCAAGTCCAATACATAACCCAGTCAAAATGAGTCCAAGTCTAATCGTCAAATGTTTTGGGAGATAAAAAGACATGGCTTTAGGGCCCAAGCCCAAGCCCAAGCCCATGGACCTTGGGCCCCCGGTCACGGTCCAAGCAAGTAGCGTGTGAGTGGTAATTTGAGCAAGGTCCTCCCCTCATTTGAAAAACTTTGGTACTCGCAAGGGGTCCAACCTTTTCAACAAACTTGGGATTTATATATTTATCATTTGCTACTTAATTTTCCGATGTGGAACTGACTTTTCACCCTTTCACATATAACACGTGGAGCACATTTTGAGAGTCAATTTCTCATTCAATTCTTAATGGATTTTATCCATTATTTTCATGGCTAAAATCTCTTGTTTAGTTGTACACACCCCGACTTGGACCAATCTCATTTGGTATTTGAATTCCATTTAAATTTTAGGACAAAGTCACCAAAAATGTTTAAGAACAAAATTCATTTTTCCAACAAAATGTTGGTATTACCTAGTTGTAGCTGAATGAGAAAAATAAGAATTTAAATACAACTCTAATGAGCAGAATAATCGACTAGTTGAGCTAAACATGTGCTCTACTCAGCCAACCATGTACTCTGCTCGACCGACCATGCACTCTTCTCGGCTTAACGTTCTACTCGGTCAGCCTTGTTCTCACAATAGCTGAACAGGGTAGTGAGGTTACTTATACTCCTCTATTGCACACGTGGGAAACATTCTCCAAAATATACTCCTCTCTATGCGAAAGACAAGGTCTAGCCTTGCACGCGCGCGCACACACACATTTGAGATAAAGAGAGACATAAAGAACCAGTTGACCTATTCTCTAGGAGGATAGGGTCAACCACTTCCTATAATCTCGCAAATATGCTAAAATATACGATCACCCTTATATAACCTAAGGACTCCATATGGTACGTGTTGGTAAGATACCACACCGGTGTCAAGTTTTTTTTGTAGGTCAAACGAGTAGACGTTCAAAACTGTTCTGAGAACGACATTCCTTTTTCTATTTACTAATTTGGACGGACTATGGTATATATTCGCTCCATGGCTTCAAACGACAACGATGATCCTCCTCCAATCCCCGTTAGGGAAGACAACCATGCTCCAATGGCCCCACCTGCTCCAATCACTCCGAGCGATTATCAAGTCTTTCGCCAGGAAGTTCTAACCTTAACTCAAGGGATGTAACGTATCATCGAATAGGACCAAGCCTTATTGCAGTGTTATCAACCTGCATCGCCCGAGAGAGACCCTCCTCCTCTTGTGGGAGATCTCCCTCTGAATGATGCTCCCATAGGGGAAGGAGATCCCAATGGGGGACAAGGCGAAGTGAGTAGCCAAACGGGTAGCCATCTCAACGGATTTTTTGTTGATCCTTCGGTTCATAAAGGGCCTATGACAGTCCAGATGCGTTAGATGAAAGCTCAGTTGGATGGATTGGCCATATAGATGAAGACTAAGGCTCTTGCTTCAGTTTAAGAATTGGTCCAGACTACAGAACTCCCATTCACTGTTGATGTGATGGTTGTTCCACTACCAACAAAATTCAGAATCCCTCAGATTGATACCTTTGATGGGACTAAAGAACCCCTCGATCATCTGGAAACTTACAAGTCCCTTATGCACTTGTAGGCTGTTCTAGACGCCATGAGGTGCAGGGTTTTCCCTACTACACTCTGAGGAGCTACTCGGATCTGGTTCAAAAAACTTTTTCCCAACACAGTTAGTACTTTTAAAGAGCTCAATCGGAGCTTTATTAGTTAGTTTATCGTTAGTCAGCAGTATAAAAGACCGGCAACCTATCTGTTCAATGTCAAACAGTTCAAAGGAGAGAACCTCAGGAAATTTACTTTTTGTTTTAACAAAAGCCATTCAAGTGGATAGTGCAGATGATAAGGTTGCCATAGTGGCTTACATGTCAGGTCTCAGGCCTGGGTTGTTCTTATTTTTCTTGTTTGCTGACCCTTCATCTAATATGGTTGAGCTCACGTTGAGAGCCCAGAAGTAGATGAATGCAAAAGGTACCCTGGCTGCTCATAGAGATCGCGAGAAGGAGCCCCTGGTCGCCAGTTAGCTGGGAGGATCTCAATCAATAAGAGAAAGGAAGCAGAGAGAAGGTGGTCAACCACGCGCTGAAGATTCCTTCCAGGGAAAGAGAGTTGATCGAAGAGAGTCTCCTCAAAGGGGGAGACCAGAAAGAAGGTCCCAAGACTACACTGTCGACCAGGTGCTGTAGGAGATTAGCGATTATCTTGAACTCAAGTGGCCTGGGAGGATGAAGACTCCGTCTAACAGATGCTCCGGTCACAAATATTCTAGATTTCATTGTGACCACAGTTACGACACAGATGACTGTATAAAACTCAAACAACAGATTAAAAGCCTGATTAAACGGGGACGACTACATAGATTTGTATGGAGAGATGATAATTCCAATCGATGCCAGGATGATAGGAGAGAACTGGTAACTCGTGAGGAGAGGACTCCTTCTCCCCCTTCTCCACAACAGCACCCAATTGGAGAAATTATGATGATATCCGGGGGACCAGGTACTGAGGGAGATACTAAGTCTTCTCAGAGATTCTATGCCATAGAGGTATTCAATAAAGAGAGGCCAGTGAAGCAGACATGAGGAACTACTCCCATTATTCAGTTCACAGAGGAAGACGCCGAGGAGGTGCTTCAGCCTCATGATGATCCCTTGGTGGTTACTGTCGCGCCCGGAAATTTCCTCGGCCCCCCTCGCGAATAGTGAATTGTTGAATGGGGCTGA
>JABCMJ010048154.1:0-13824 GCA_014822125.1 Arbutus unedo | reverse complement strand
GATTATTTTGTAGTTGTAATAAGGGAGAGGGGGTATTATCCAAGGATAATACCCGGGGATAATTTTTGGGCACCTCCACCCGGCCCAAAAATTATCCCCCTCTATCCCTCTTAGGGGGATTATTTTTGGAGGGGTGAAAAATTATCCTCCTGTATTTTTATGCTCCCAAACCATGCTAAACATGTCATGTCGATTCTTTTACCCCCTCCAAAAATCATCCCCCTTTTTTTTCCCATCCAAACGGGCCCTAAGTGATATTCTTTAATTTGACTAGGTCAAAAAAACATCAATCTCCTTCAGGGGCTGTTTATTTTCATCCAAACATAAGGAAGTGATACAATTTACCCTGATATAAGCTAAAATATATCATGAGAATTCACATCTGTATACGTATGAGTCCATGTTTATTTAGCTCAGTATATAGATGTCGATTTTTTATTTATAATAAACAAATACCTGAATTTTTAAATTTGTCCTCATAACAAGTACTTTATGCTCATCTTACCATTCTGCAGGTTCAAAATACGTTAAGTTCTTTAAATAAAGAATAAATAGTTGTGTAACGCCTTGAATTTTGGAGACGTTAAATTAAAATAATTCGATAAAACCAAAATAACCTTTCATCTCATAACAAAATAAGATTTGACTGCAATCATAGGAATTAAGGAAATAACATTATAAATTTGAATCCCTAGCGGTTAGGGGTACCGCTTGAGCGACATGTCATTACATGATCATACTTTGTTAACAATTTCATTGGTTAACAAATGGCCAACGAAGTAAACAAACATTACTTGATTCAACGTGTTTAAGCATGGTATGTCATATAAAACATGCTTTCATCAACATAGACTTTTTTTTAATAACAAACTCATGCCTCAACATGTCATTGTAAATTTACAACTACGAAAAGCACATTTAAACTCACCTATTGGTTATGTCACACTATGTACCGGCTAACATGTTTCACTTCTTTTCCTCGAGTCCTACATTCTAATAAAATGTATTATTCAATCACTTACATCTAAGTTTTAAGTTAAAACTTAATCCTAATCTCATACTTGTCATAACCCAAATGTCGACCTTTTCAATTCATGAGACGTTCGAGATTCATCACTAGGTTGAGTCCCCAAATAGGGTTGAATGTCTATAATGTCATTACAAAAGAGAAATTCAAGTTCCCTAACATCCCAAGCAAACCAACCAAAGCCAATTTTATGGCAACATGATAGCCTAACCGGTTAAGTATGGGATTTGATCGGTCATGATAGGTTGCTGCAAGTTAGCGTGACTAGTTAACCATGTGATTTGACTAGTTAGGAGTCTGCTGTGAGCAACTATTGTAACTTCCATGGCTGCCTACTTGATTGTTAACATTCTCAAACCTCCCAAATTATCTCACAAATATCAACAACAATATAAAAAGTTGCAACTAAGGTTCTAACCCCAGAAATCATAACTAGGAATTCCAAATATCAAACCAAGAGTACTTACCACAAACTTGAAACAAAAACCCAACAATTACAAGATTCAAGATGATGAACAAGCTAGTTTCTATCTCTCAAAATATCTCTGAATTTCATTAAACCTGAAAATGAAATGGAAGGAGGTCCTTGGTCAAACAGCTTATGAGAAACGACTAGGTGGAGGTGTCAAGCATGAAACGAAGTCATCTGATCACTCTTTCTCAAGCACATCTCCAATTTTTAACAGCTAATGTGCTAAGAGAAAAATAATTGGGTGATCATAACATCATAGTGTTATCTTACAATTCACTCCCATACTTCTCATCCTTTTTCTCTATTGTCCAATCAAGCATCGGGGATCATCACATGTATTTAACACTATATCGAAATGATTTATCGATTCTCGATCAAAACTCAAATTAATAATTAATAATTACAATTTTCCCCTAATTGTCCAAATTTTAGGTTAGCATCTCACAGATTGACTTCACCTGCAACTCAGATCATTCATGCACCTCCAGATGATAGGACTTCGCCATCCGATTGAGCAAGACTATCTCTGATAACCGTTGATCACTTTCACAATCCAAATCTGATCGCCTTGATCAACCACTAATCTCTATCATTATGAACTCTTCAAGCACCACTCACCAACCATCAAAATCGCACTACAAGCTCAATGAATTCCTCCAACTTCACCTTGAACAATATTTCCATGCTCACTTCACCCCATCTCTTAGAACAATTGTCTCAATGCTCCACTAAGACATCGTGATAACTTAGGAGAAGAAACATCAAGAATAAAAGTCTCAGTTGTGTCCAGAATGCGTCAAATTGGTGGTAAAGACCAAACTATAAAACTACTAAAAGTGTAGAGGCTGAATTGCAAAAGTGCAAACTTGATGGACTAGATTGAAAGATTCCAAAACTTTAGGGACATATAGCATAATTTATTGCTCAGACAATGTTCCTCAAGTCAGATCCAGCCACCAGCTTGGTTCAGTCTATCGATTTAGATTGAGTCAATTGGGTCCAATCTCGTCTAGTTTCACATGATTGTAACATTTTCCAATGGTACCAACTACTACAGTGACTCAAAAATTTCATCCGAGAAATAGAAGGTTTTTTTTTTTTGCATTTTTTAATTTTAAACTTCCATTTGTAAATTTTTAATTATTTTATGAATATATGTATATATTAATGTGTAGATGCGTCTCTATATATGTATGAATATATTGTATATTAAGGTATATATCTATATACATTATAACTTTTCTCTTTCTTCCTTTTTCCCCCGATTGTCCCCATGCTTGATTCTTCAGCCCATAACAGAGGTCACTTCACCTTGTTCTCTGCTCTCTCCTTCATCATCTCCCTCATAGGTTCATAGCCCACAAAAGGTATCAAATCACCCTCCCATGGCCTTTTTCCTCACTCTAAATTTCCCTCCACCACTTCTTCATTTTACACTAATGTGGAACAATTCCCTCCTTTCTTCTCCCCCTCCAAATCTTTCTATAAATACCCCTCCTTGTCTCTTTCTCCATTATACATTGCCATTACACCCTAGATGTTGTATGACGTTGATTGCTATGTTTGGAAACACCTTAGAGCTTCAAAGATTCGGAGAAGCTCTAGTGCACTTTCTTGTAATGCACGTGTAGTGTGGTAAATATATATTAAAAAAAAAGAGTTCCATGCCATCCACAATGAGGGTGTTATGGAACGACAAACTTGAATATGAGGCCTTTGGATACTTTTCATTCAAAATTTCAGATTATGTCATTTTGACATCTTAAAAAAAAAGTTAAAGTATCATTAAAAAGATTAAATATATCAAAAATCTTAAACAAATCAAAGCCTAAAAAGGTGAGAAAATAAATTACCAACATTTGGATGCATTTTTATGTGAGATTTTGTTGAATATATAAGTGTGCTCTACTTATAAAATATTGATTAATGATCAGTTGTCATAGTGTTTAAGTTGCCTCAACATTCAACAAAGATATCTTTGGTACAAATCGGATCAGCCATCAAAACTCACACAAATTTTAAAATTATTTTAAAACATAAAAAATGAAGTTAGTAAGTTTTGAACTTGAAGCAATCATGAGAATTGAAACGCTTATCATCCAAATTTAAGGATGGTAAGTGTTTCTAGGAATGGGAACCTTGTTTTTGGGCCCAAATTTAAGGATGCTAGGTGACGGCTTGCTTGGCATATGTCTAGGGCCAGGATTGCCAATGTACACGTGGTTACTTTTTTCTGTGTGTGAAAATCATACAAAGTAGGTGTTTGAGATGGATTTTTTAGAGAAATGCTATTCGCAAGGAAATTCACAGGGAATCGCACAAGAATCAGAGTCTTTTTTTGTTTGAAAATTTTTCTTCTTTTCTCACTCCCGCCATGTGATCTCTGTGCAATTCCCTGTAAGCTTCCTTGCGAATTGCAAAACCCGATTTTTTGAGGTATTTTTGGATTCTAAAATTCTCAATTTTGGAATTTTTAGGTGTTTGAGATGCTGATTTTAGAATTCCAATTATGACATTCTAATTATAGAATTTTCAAAACAGACACTTAAAGCAACAATCTCAAAAGTAGACCCATAGCTACTTTTGAGATTCTGATTTAAGATTCTAAAATTTTGTTACTATTCTACCCATAATTGCTCACCACAATCCAATAATTTGATTATACTACCAAATAATCTATTTTACACAATTTTACTAAACATTTTACAGATTTTAATTATGAGTTTTCAAAATCTAAAATCAGAATTTTAGAATCCAAAAATATCTCAAAAAATCTCTCCTAAATACCCTCAGAATACTACCAACGTATGCGTTTTAATATCTTTAATTTATTAGTTAAAATTTGAATTGAACTTGTGATGTGTTGCATGTTGGTTTAGAGTCCTAATTTAACCTTGGGGATTAAATTGATAACGCATAACTATGCTATAATTTCAATTATAGACAAAACCTCAGTACCGACTTTTCCTGTAGCCTGTTGGTTTAGAGTCCTTACTCTAGCCAATAGGTCCCAGGCTCGAGAGTTGGTGGAGAGAGAGCAGAGAGAGAGTGTTGCTTCTAAAGCAAAAAGAGGTATTCTAAAGTACCTCCGTTTTTTACGTCTCTCTCTCTCTCTCTCTCTCTCTTTCTATGTAAAAAAAAAAAAAAGCTTCCTAAGTTTTTAACACCTTTCTGATTGCTAATGTTTCATTAGTTGCATCTAAAAATGGTTTAATTAAGTTGAAAATTCAGCTACTCAATTTGTGAAGTCTTTGCTAATGTTTCATTAGTTGTATCTAAAATGGTTTAATTAAGTTGAAAATTCAGCTACTCAATTTGTCAAGTCTCCATATTTTTTTCAAAAATGATACACACATCATTTTTACACATTATTTTTGCACATCACTTAAAACTACGTCATTTTGTATTGAGAAAAAATCATATTTGTTTTTGACCCATATCGCTCAAAATATATTTGGGTCTTCCTCAACACAAAACGACGTAGTTTTAAATGATGTGTAAAAGTGATGTGTATGTAGCACTATTGTATTTTTTTACGTCAATAGCAATTTAAGAGTGCTACACATACATCACTTTTTCACATCACTTAAAACTACGTCGTTTTAAGTAATAAGAAAGACCCAAATATATTTTGAGCGATGTGGATCAAAAATAAATATGATTTTTTCTCAACACAAAATGTCGTAGTTTTGAGTGATGTGCAAAAGTGATGTGTTTGTAGTATTTTTGATAGCAATTTGTATGCATCATTGAGATTAAACGGCAGGAGCTCCGCTTATGGTTCTTTGTTAAAAGCTCGATTTTGGAAAATTTGAAATCTATTTTCTAAGTTGACTCGAAATCAATTCGCATATTACATGTATTTGTATGTATAGAGAAACTAATTCATTAATAAATACTACCTTGTATATGGATGTACGTTTTACTGGTCAAAATTTATCAAAATTCAGATTGGGTTTTAATCTAGTTTAATTTTTATAAATCAAAATTTAGTCAAAATTTCATTTTTTAAAACCAATTAAATCGCTCATTCCAAAAATCAAACCAAGTCGTGAGAATATTTAAGTATTTTTTTTAAATATTTAAGTGTTTCGTAGTACCTTAATTTTTTTCAACCCAATTTTTTCGTTTGAACATAGAGGCGAAAAATATAAGTGTCGCGTTGTAATACGAAAAATATAAGTTCTCGGCAATACGAAACAAATATAAGTGCTTCATTAATGTACGAAAACACGTTGTTTCTTATATTTAGATAAATGAAATTGAATAAAAGTCCTCCATTTGGATTTCATTTGCCCTAACTTGATTATTTTTAAACACGTTTTGTCTCTATTCAAATTGTTTTCGCATTTATTATTTTGGCTTCAAAGCTTTGTGGATTATTGGTCTACCTCGATAAGATGAATCTATGGAAGGCCAAAATATAGGGCTGAACCATCTGTTGATAGATGAGAATTAGACCGAGCAAAGGAACATGGGCCTTATCAACAGCGTGGGGCTTGGACCGACGTATTGCCTAGCGAGCTTACTGTGGGACAGGTCGGCATATTGATATTGGTTCGATTTCGGCATTGTGGGCACCTGCCCAAAGGAACCGAATGGGCTTATCATGATGAATACATGGCTTGTCCGAACACCAGGCCGACATGTCACAATTAGGTAAGCGCAAGTTTAGGTAATAACCAAGATTGAAAATGCGCCATGTTTGAAAGGTAACCCCACATGCAATGATTGAGATTTGATATCAGCAAATAAGAGAAGATTTCCTAGAAAATGTGCTACCAAAAATGGACACTCGATAGCTTACAAATAAGAGATCATAGGCCATTAATGAGGTACGCTATCATTCATTGTGCAATTACTATTATACTTTGATCTCTCAAGTGTTCTGATTTTAGTATTGGAGTGCCATCAATTTGAAAATAACTCAATTGGCGCTAATTGGTTGTTCACTGTGTAGGTTATTAGAGTGGTTCAGACAAGAGAATATTCATACCCCCACAATTGGCGACTCTACTAAGGACCGATAGTTTGGTGGATTGAAACGCTTAAATGGTTGAAATCAAAACAAGCAGGGCTGCTGACCAGCTAGACCGAACATTTCAATGAGGATTAGAATAGCCACGAAATCGCCAAGGATCTGAACTTGGCCGAAGAGAGACGAGACCGTGCCTGCATCTGCCTGGCCGCCTAGCAGCAAGAAATGGCCAAAGGGTATAATTAGGGAGTCCGACAACGAACATTTTGGCCGAATGACTTAGTGCTACGGAAGGTGGTGGCCAACACGAAGAGGCAGTCCAACAGGAAAGAGCCCTAGATCGAGCTAGGCCTCATTCAGCAATAAAATTATCCTTTTTACGACACTTATCAGAATTGTTAAAGCACGCTACACACAATTGATCAAGGTTAGGGTCCTCGTTCGAAAGAGCCCTAGACCGACCTCGGACGATCAAGGAGCTCGCGAAAGGCTAGGATCCATTTATGGAGCCCTAAGGCCGATAGGTGGGCAGTCGAGACACTTGAGCCACTAAGAGTTTGCAAAAATTTGCCAATATCCAAACCCTCAGTGGGGGAGGAAATGGCAAAGCGACACATCGGCCATTGCAAATAAACAAAAATATGAAAGGCATATTAGTCGAAGTAAATAATAGCAGCCTTGACAGGCATTGCGGATAAAACATGCAAGGCATATTGGCTGAAGTGAACTAAGATAGGTGCGTCGACCGAACGACATACCAGGCACATCAAACAAAGAAAGGCACATTGGCCAAATGAAAAAGCATAAAATGATCAACATCCATAAATTTGGAAGCCAGAGCAAATACCTTGTCATGAAAAAACGTACCCAGTACAAGAGGACAAGTTATAGAAAAAACTGACCAAAAGCCACAATTCGGCGTCTGTTAAAGAAAAGCGAAACTAAAAATTACTAAGGGACGTCTTCGGGGGGAATGGCTGCAGATGCCGCCTCCCCACCTTGAGCGACCAGGAGGCTGCCTTCGGTGGCAGGAGTAACGACCAGGGCTACACTCGAGAAAGCAGGAATATCCTACAACAGTGGCGAGTCAGCAGGAACACCAGTAACCTTTAGAGCATCAACCCAGCCACGTCGGTAAATGATATCTTGTGCCTTCACCAATTCAGACTCGCATTGAGCCTTGGCCTCATCAAAACTAGCGTTGTAGGCTGTGTGCGCCACCTCTTTGTGTTTCTCCCTCAACTCATCGGCTTCTTTCACCAGGTTAGTGTTGCCGCTCTGCACGACATCCATATTTGAGGTTAGCGTGGCCACCTTGTCCTTAAGCTAAGCTATCTCCAGCTTCATCTTCTTTCGAAGCTCTTTCTTGGCAACCAATTTCTGAATGGATTGGCTGACAATCTTCATCAAGTTTGAAAGGTGCTCATCGAATGTCGAGAGTGCCTGTACTATCTAATAGGAAGGGGCAAATCAGCAAGACCAGAAAAAGCAACAAATAGATGAGCCGTTAACATTCAATAGAGACTAAACTCATTGAGAAGGCGTCCGCCAGGGCTCTTCGATAAAGAGGCTTCATGGTCGTCGGGAGGACTTCAGTGTCCTTTGGTAGTAAAATGAATGTGCCAGATTGCGAGTGACCCAAGCATCAATGATTGAGCTGGCAGTCATAACTTCTGTCCTTCTAACTCAAAACGGGGGCCTCCACAGCTCGGCCTCAATGACATTTTGCTCCCCACCAGATGCAGCAAACCGAACTGGGGAGGAATGCTTGACCTCCACCTCAACTGATGCCTCGCGAGGCCTCTTAAGTCTAGCGGGGGGAGATGCGGTTGGCGTTGCAGAGCGGGACCGACCTATAGCCACCGGAGGAGAAGGGGTAGCAGATGTCTATGGCTCAGTGAAGTGAGAAGAGACGGACTTAATGGTTCGGCGAGGAACGTTCTCCATGCTTGGATGTGCAATGTCGGCTAGAAGATCCAAACAGTCAAGATACGGCAGGAACTTACTCTGCGAGGCCCGTTTGGTTCGGCGGTCCTCAAGCATATGCTTGTAGTGGAGCTCAAATTCTAAAATCGCTAGAACATCACCGTCGTCAATGGGAGTTTGAAAAATAGGAGATGGCCGAGACTCAGAGTTCAAACGACCAACGACGTGGTTGTCTACAAGAGAAAGAATACAACAATTAACTCCGAAGTAAATAAATAATAGAAGGGAATGAAGGCGAAGAAGGCCTGTTATACCTAAAAACCCTTAACAAGGGGAACGGGGTATTCATGCTCGCTAGGGCCCAACTCGAAGTTGCCGATAACTTCGAGCACATTTTTGGCATATTTGTCCGAATCTGGTAGACCGATGACCAGAGACCCGTATCTTGGCTGACTCTAGAGGTGATGTCTCTTGGATTTGGCATTTTGGGCGGCAGAATAGACGTCGAAAATATCACAAAACTAGAAGGCAAGACCGTACAACTCTTTTAGCTGAACGATCAACATGATGATCCTATCGAAATTGATAGATACTTGGTAGGGAGCGAGTTTGAGCTTGTGGAAGGCTCGTCAGAGTCAAGGGTGAAGAGAAAACTGAAATCCCCCTTCGATGATGGCCATCATGGGGACGTGTATATAGTCTAACCGATAGTTAGAAGCTGCGCCGAGCTCAAGGAGAGAGGTGTGCACGTCATCGGGAATGTTGTATCTGTTTTGGAAGACCTGTTTGTCAGCATGGAAATCAAACAAATCCCGAAACTAGTTTCTCTTCGGCGCCATGAGAAACCTACCAAAGGTACAAGGGTTCAAAGGAGTTAAACAACAAGGACTAGAAGGCTGACGCCGAACATGTTCGACAAAAGTGCTAAACAACTAGAACGAAGGGCTGTGACTTATCGGAGTGATAGGACGTGGTCACCGAAAAAAGCTGACTGATGGGACGTGCTTGTTGGAAAAAGTGATGGGATAGTATACGTGAACAGTGTAAGAAAATAAAAAATTATTTGTCCTGGGGAGGAAGCGTGAATGAAAATTGGGGCTAGCATGCAAACACGTAACAAAACATGGAGATTAGTTAAAAAATACTGCATGAATAGTAAGAAATTTGACGAAAATGCTTTGCAAAGAACTTTGGCGACAAACTCTTGGACAGTAGAACAAAGTAAAGAGAGAAGGAAAAATGATCTCTCTCCCCTCCGTCCATTTATAGAAGAATAAGGCGAAACATTAGACGATGCACAAGAAATGAAGCGACACAAAATCGGGTTGTTCGATGAGCGACACGTGGAACCATCTGGCGCTATTAGCAATTAATGCTTTTGATACAACGCATGCGAAGGTGAAGCAACGGCCTAGCACATGGCGAATCAGCAAACGACGCGTGTCCAAACCGTTACAACTTTATGCGTTCAACCACTCTTGTCAACTAATTGCCAGTCAAACCGATGCTTGGCTCAGGGGCTATCATGGAGGGCCGAACCATTCGTGGGTAGATGAGAATTAGACCAGGCAAAGGAACATGGACTATGTCGGTAGCGTGAGGCTTGGGTCGACGTATTGCCGAACGAGCTTATTGTGGGACAGGTCGGCATATTGACATTGGTTTGATTTTGGCATTATGGGCATCGGCCCAAGGGAACTGAATGGGCTTATCATGATGAAGACATGACTTGTCTGAATACTAACTTGTCGGTCTGCTGTTCGACTAGGGAGGTGAATGATTTCTAGAATGGGAGGTCCCAATTAGGTAAGCACAAGTTTAGACAATAGTCAAGATTGGAAATGCGCCATGTTTGAAAGGTAACCCCACATGTAAGGATTGAGATTTGATATCAACAAATAAGAAAAGAATCCCTAGAAAGTGTGTTACCAAAAACGGACACTCGATGGGTTATAAATAAGAGATCATATGCAATTAATGAGGTACACTATCATTCATTATGCAATTACTATTGTGTTTTGATCTCTCAAGTGTTTTGACTTTAACATCGGAGTGTCATCAGGTTGAAAACAACCCGATTTGCGCTAATTGGTCGTTCACTTTGCGGGTTATTGGAGCGGTTTAGACGAGAGAATATTCACACCCCCACAAAATCTAAAAAGTATAAAATTATGTCTAAAAGCTAAAAAAAATCACTAAAGACGATGAATAAAAATAAAAAGACTATGTCTTGCATTATATTCTTGTCTTTTTTTTCAAAATTTGTTCATTATTTATAACTTTTTTAAAATCTCTTGTCGAGATGAATCAATAATCAACGAAAAAGTTGGTAAAAAAATAAATTATAAATTTTTTCACATAAATATAAAAAAATAATCAAATAATAAAATCAAAAATTACATTTAAAAAAAATTATAAATAAGAATCTAATTTATAATTGTTGTAATTATATTACGTGATTTATTAGTCTTTTTATATTCACTGCAATAATTAGTGTTTTAAAGTTACATTTGAAATCTCATTTGTTCGTGATTTTCAAATGTCAAGTCCTTGTGACAGTTTTACAGAAATATCACAATGATCATTGTTGCAATCCCTTGGCTTGATGAGTGATAATTGTGAATCTGATGACGATTAGGCATGAGGATGATCCTAAAAGTGAACTGATTATGGTCTCCAACTGTGTCCATTGAATATTCTTGGATATAGAGTATTTGAGAATTTTTTTTTTTTTTTTTGTATTTTTTCATTTTTATTTTTAAATTTTGACTGTTTGAGAGCTAAATTTTTAAAATAAGTTTTGCAAAACTCATTATCCATTTTGAATTTTAAGAACAAAAACTCAAAAAGAGGTCTAGAGTTCATTTTTTCATTTTCGTTCTACTACTTTTTGAAAAATGCATTCTGTACATTTTTTTCAAACACTCCTCCTAAATGCCAAACTCATTTTGATCATAATTCAAAAACCAAAAAACTAAAACTAAAAAGTTAAAAAATAGGCTCCCAAATATCCCACTAGTTCTTGAATGAACGAGTTAAGCTCCCCCCGGCCCCTTTTTTGGTTTAATATACATGCTCATTTGTCCATTGCTTACACGATATTCGTCCTTTGAACCTAGGTGTTTGGATCTCATAAGGGAAGTCTCGATCTAATTCCCGGTCCAATTTTTCGCGTGGGTGTGAAACTATTACCGGAAAATTAAACCCACCGAAAGCATCCGGATGTGCATGCAAGGTGTAGTTGTATTTGAGGGAGAGTCTTAGATAGCTTAAGATGTATTATTGGCCCAATTCTAATAGCTCACATTTTCTGGACAAGTGGTGACCAAATGCGACATCTTTGTTGATGGGTTTCATCAAGTGTTCACTACATTGCATCTTTTTTTAAGTAATGATTTGAGCTTCAACTTACTGAGTTCTTGGGTTTGTTGCCTTTAAGCATTGATGTTGTCATCAATTATCTAAGTGTTGTTCATAATCTTGTATTGCCAGTAAATGAACACTCAAGGATGCTTAATACATGAATCTTTTCAACAGACGGAGCAATCTTGATTATAAATTTACCATTGAATCTTTGGATGAAAATAATCAATTTGTTCTAGCCTCCGCTGAATTAGGGTCCACTACTAAGAGACCTCAATAAGGTGGGAATTTGACGGTTGATGAAAATACACTGTTAATCTTAACTTTGGTTAAGATTTGGTTAAAGCTAGTGCAAGGTAATGTGCAAAAAAGAAAGACATAGTGGCTTAGAGTTTGGAAGTACTTTCATGAGCACATAACTCTTGATTCTAATTATAATCAAAGCTAAGAGTTTCTAATTATAATCAAAGCTTTCTCATAAACCATTGGTTGGTGACTCAACTTGCCACAAATAAATTTGCTGGATGTTTTTACAAAATTAAAAGGTTGAACAAAAGCAGAAAAAATGATAGAGACAAGGTATTAATTCTTTTTATATATGTAATCTTACTCATTTTAGTTTCTCATTTTAATTAGAGTTATTTTATCTAACTTTTTTAGGTTCGTGATGCGAAAAAATTATACAAGGAGCATGTACATTTCTTGCTTTCCTTTCGAACATTGTTGAAATAAATTAAGGTACCAACCAAAATTAATGAAAGAATCGAAGAGAAAGAAACAAAATACCAAAAAAAAAGTGACTATGGGGTCATCTTCTTGTGGGCTAACTACCATAAATTTAGAAGACATAAATGAAACATATGGGTTGAAACATATTGAGTTGGAAGGAATACTCGTGTAATGACCTGTATTTTTAATCGATTTAATAAATAAATTCGAACATTTTTGTAATATTTTTGTCCGCATATATTTTCGTTCTGTGTGTGTGGAATGGTTCCCCAAACCAATAACTTATAAACCAATTTTAAACCAAGGATGAGTGCCCTTGGATTCAACATCATCCAAGGGCTGAGATTAGATTATAATGCTAAAACCTAAAAAACCCTGTATGCTAGAGCCCTATTGCAACCCTCTCGCCTCTTGTGCAACCCTCTTTTCTTCTGCCCGTGGCCTGACCTCGAAGACCGTTGCTGCCGCCTCTCTGACCTCACTAGTAGCAGCCGTTCGTCCCTCGGCGGCCGTCGCAATCCCTTGTAAATTGCAACCGATCGTCGCAAATCTATCGCCCCTCTGACCTCATAGGTAGCGAACGTCCATCGCCACCGTTCGTCCCACTGGCCGTCGCCGTCGGCCCCATTCGATGAGTGAAATTTTTATAAATTCACTCTGGATTTTTAAAAAATTTATGCTCTGGATTTAAAAGTTATGCTATTGATTTAAAAGTTATACTCTGATTTGTAAGCTCTGAATTTAAAAGTGATGCTATTGATTTAAAAGTTATGTTCTGATTTGTAGGGTTTGTATCCACATGATCGAAAATAATAATCAATCTCTCATTAATTCGTCTTTTTGAATTCTGCTGTCCTCAAAATAAGAAATCTCATAAAATGTTGATGTCAGTGAGTAATCCCAAATTTGTTACCAATGTGTTTCACCTTGAATATTCAGAATATGTTGTTAATTTTTATTCTTATTTCCATGGAAGCCACAATTTTTTGTAAAATCCACTAAATTGTCCGAATTATGACCAAAAGTTATGGTTCATTTTCTGTCCCTCGAATTTTTTTATTTGTTTGCTGAAAACGAAATGTGGCACAGGGTATCAAGAAATGTCAAAAATTAATAAGCTATGTCCTGTAATATGTTGTATGTATTATTCTGTTTGACATCTTTTCCTGACCCACCACCATCCCTCTTGTCATCATTTTTTTTCCACACTTTTTGGTTAAAGAAGTTGTTCCCCTATTTATTGCACGGCAACCCAGGATCTAGAATTTTGAATAGCATCTCATTTGTTAGTGGTCCTAATTAATAATATTTTTATAGGTTTGGCCTTAT
>JABCMJ010048135.1:0-11661 GCA_014822125.1 Arbutus unedo | reverse complement strand
GTCGAATGCGGCGTGTGCTTTCTTTAACATAATCAACAGTATAAAATTTTTGAACGAGGTTGTTGGTATAGGAGTGAAAGAGATCCATTCCGGTTGCAATTTTGTATTTAGTAGGAAAGGGTCTCTATTTCCATGAAACAAAAGTTCGGAGACTGCCCTCATGCAGATACACACTCTAAATGTTGCCAACGAGGATAGTCTTGTAGTTTTTTGAAAATTGGAAATTTGCGATGGAGACCCCCCTCCTCGGGAATGGGAGGCGATCTAGTTGATTGGTGGCTTTAAAAGAAGAAGGGATTGTCGCAAAGTTGCAATCACGTGACCATTGTGAGTGTTGCGATCATCACAGCCTGACAGTATGGAATGGATACATGTCAACACCTTATTTGTACACCTAGCACCCAAGTACTGGACCTTGAAGTTCAATCCCGTGCACGATAAGACTCTCTTGACTTGCCCAAGATGGATGTTGTTGAATGCGGCATATGCTTTCCCTTAAGCCCATTGATGCCTATGGTATTAGCTAGGGTTTTCCCCCACTTTGTTTCAGGTAGATTTCTTTAGGATAATCGACAGTATTAAAGTTTTGAAAGAGGTTGTTGGCATTTCGTATGGGAGTGAAAGAGGTCCGTTCCAGTTATAATTTTCAATTTAGTAGGATAGGATCTCTACTCCATGAACATGTACAAAAGTTCGGAGACTACCCCCGTGCAGATACGCACTCTAAATGTCGCAACAAGGATATTCTTGTAGTTTCTGGAAATTGAGAATTTGGGATGAAGACCCCCTCCTCGGGAATGGGAGGGGATCTAGTTGATTGGTGGATTTAAAAGAAGAAGGGATTGCCGCGGATGTCGCAGAGCCACACTCATGTGACCATTATGAGTGTTGCGACCATCACAGCTTGACAGTATGGAAGGGATATATGTCAAGACCTTAAAGCATCCACACCAGCCTCCTATAATCACCTTATTTCCTATTTTGAGGAGGAATTCTTCCAAAAAGCCTCTACATTAGTCTTTCCATATGTGCTTGTTATTTTGTTATTGTTACAGTGACTCCCTATATTTAATGAGCCACTTTAGCCTCATAAAAGGAAATTTAAGATTCAAGAAGACAGTCTGGTGACCTATTTGTCAAGTCAAGACCAAGCCTGAGGCTTAAGAAGAAAACAACCCAGTGGGTAAGCTTGATTGGTCAGGCCAACAGGTCAAGAGCATAGCCTTGAAACCTGATAGGTTTATCAAGTCACACAGAAGCTGAAAGGAAGAAGCTTGACTAGTTCATCAGGTCGCGCGCGTACAAAAGGAGAAACTTGACCTGTTCATCAGGTCCCACCAACTAGTCGGACCAAAGAAAAAATAAAGATAGAATAGAGCATCTGATGCAGAAGATATTAGAAAATATAGCTCCCTAAAGTAGAAAAATAGAAATTCTCCCCTAATTTGATCCAAAAAATAAAAAGATTGGTGTCAATGTTCTTATTAGTACATCTGGCGCCCAAGTACTAGACTTTATATATAACTGACACTCTTATCAAAATTAATTTATCAAAATCAAATTGATTATTCTTTTCGGGAGAATTTCTTTCTAGAGAGTATTTCCATTTTATAATTAGTCCTCGTGAACTTGGGATTTTTTATTTTTTTTTATCCTTGGGTGGGGGAGATTAGAAGGAAGGGCAGTGTAAGGGTTTGAATGTCAGACATTAAGAAGACCTTTAAATGTTTTGATTTTTAACTATTTAATTGATTGTGCTTACAACCTCCCTATGCTAAATTAACCAGCTTGTCTTCTGAAAATCCCTTTAGGCACATCCAAAACACCACATGGTTGGGCTGATCACCTCACTCAGTTGGGGGAACCACTTTGGACGAGAACCCCCTGTCTCGATTCTTTTGCATAGTTTAGGGGCCAGCCGCAAAAGAGTAACAGGGCATAGTGGCTCCATCGTCTTGCACCATTCCCGGACATAGCAGTTGATGGGTGGACCGTGCTTGAATTCAGACCCAATCAGATTCTTCTTAGTTTGAACTGCTCTCTCGTGCCCAAACCAGAGAATCTCGCTTGTCTAGATTCATGGGTTTCTTGTTAATTTGTGTCTTCCTTCCACCTCTATCCAAATTTTGGATTCTGTAGTTGTGAGTGTCATTCACTTGCCAAATCTTAGGCCAAAAATCTGGCAAATAGATAACCAATAGTTTAAATTTTGTTATGATTTGCTTAAGTTTGGCAATCCTCTTTTTTTTTTCCCCCATTTCTCTGTTTCCGGTAGGTAGATTCACAGCCTAAAACTAATACAAAACAGTTACATTTTCGTATTGGCCAATAGTTTTAGGCCTAAGGAATTATAAGTTACGTTCATACATACGTTAGTGGGCCAAAATAGTGGATCGTTCTCGTTACTCAACGATACAATAAGATAAGGCTCATAGAAGAAATTATTAGACTAAGTTGAAATATGGGCCAACGAGGCTAGAGACTCAACAAAACTTGCGGGCCTTAACCCAAGACCGAATACCGGGTCGGGTCAATAATTCGGTTTGAATGAAGACCCGAAGTGATGGGGCCTCTAAAAGATTTTGAAAGGATCTAGAGTTAGACATGTAAATATGATTTTGACTTAACCCATTTGGCTAAAACACATGCAATATGATTTTGACAGTTACCCAACAAAATCAATTGGGGGCTGAATTGTAAGACTAATCCTCCGAGAGCATAATAGACAGAAGTTTGGGTCATGCCCAAATTGAATTGGGCTTTAAGAATAGTAAGCTTTGACCGAGAGTTGCATCGGTGACATGAGTCATCACCATGTCAAACTACCGATTCGCCAAGGGAGACAGTGACTCAAGATAGGGGGTTTGATGCATAGGCCATCGCCACGCTAGGCTACCGACTCATTATCCAGTTGAGTGGCCAGTTAACTTATGAGAATGGAAGGTGGCCAATAAGGAATGTATGAGGTTGACAGGGTTCCTATTAAGTATTCTATATTATTCGATTACTAAATTAAGACACTGATGGCTTATAAATATGGAATCACAAGGCAAAATCGGGTACACTATTATGTACGAGTACAATCAGTATTGTGTTTTTATTTCACATGTTCTGACTTAAGCATTGAACTGTCTTTCAGCTGGTTCCCTGCACAAGTTACAGATGCAACTCGAATCAAGAAGATAAATCAGATCAAATTGGCGAGGCAACCCTGCAATATCTAAAGAATAATGTTTTTGACATTTCATTCTGTATCTCATAATTTACTTCATGTTGATGTGACAACTCATTAATGACAGCTCACATAGAGAGGGGGGAAGGGGGGGGGGGGAAGTGGTGTCACCTTAACATGCAGTAAAATAAGAGATACAAAATAAAATGTCTATAGCATTATTCACACCTAAAAGGTTTTGAATTTGAAACTTTATGAATGAACAAACTTCTAAATTTAAAGACTTAACCACCAAGTAGACCTCTTGAAATTAAGATTTTCGAATCATTAATTTTAGAGAATCAAAATTAATCAAATTAGTACCGCGCCTAAACTTGCTCGAAGAAATTTTTGACATCCTTAGAAAAGTCAAAACACATAGTTTGAAACGTTCAATAGTTTTGGAATTTGGCATTTGGGTCACGGAAATTGGAAAATGATAGGGAAGAGTGACCTTTTTGTCATTTACATATTACAATCCCAAAGTGTACTTTTCCCATTGCAAATGGTAATCCATTTCCGAAAAGACGGCTTGAAAAAATAGTCTCATCCTTCACTATAATCTTGGTCAATTTTATGGTTTATTGTATTATAGATTCGGTCTATAACAACTCATTCCTTTTTGGTAGTCTCAACTGATGAATTAATAAATAGACAAGTACGAATGACGATAATTTGAGCTGAAATTCTCGTAACGAAAATAAGTGTATCGCAAGACCAAACAAATTCCCTGCACTGGTGTCTTCTTTTAACTAAGAGAGTAAGCAAGGTGCCGGATGCGGCAAAGCTTTTGGCTCCCTTAGGCTTTGTTTTGTCACAATAAATGTAAAATGAATTATCATCTTGTCTCCTAGCCTTTTAGGGAATTAAATTATAGGATTGTGTAACTCCTAAAAAACATGGGAAGGAAATTAAAATATTTTGGAAGATAAAAATATGCTCCCAGCCTCTCAAAGAGGAAATCCAAAAGTACATTTTTAAATCATCTTGGTTTGGTATGAAAAACCAAGAGATTCATGCAAAATAAACTGGGTTTGAGTTGCTCTGACGAAGTCGTTACTGTCAAGAAATAATCCGCCAGCATAGTCTCAACAAAACACGGGTTGCACAAAGAAGCTTTCTCATGTAATATTTGACTTACGATATTGACTACTACCAGACATAATTTCAAAGTTGCGACTTCATAAAGTGGGAGGAAATTTCAATGTGCACCTTTGCCAACACTGATACCACCTCAATTGGGTTTATTCTGAAGACTGATTACATCTAATGATGTCGAAAATTGAATCGTGGCCTTTGTACTCTTGCGGTAGTTTCTATGCACAAATCCCGAGACTAATAGTGGGTTTCGACCAAATGCCCTTCGAATAAGAATTGTGTAAAGAGTGCCTCGTTCCTGGCCAAGCGGCCCCTTTGCTTTATAGGGTGAAAGACGGAAAATTTTTAAGAGTCCTAATGGTTGCCGATCACGTTTCTATTGTCGTGTTTGGACGAGCAAGTTATTTATTGAGTTATGGATAAATAACTTATGGAATTCTAAGCACTTTAAGGCGTTATTTGTGGGACTTACCGAATGAATTCCGTGATTGATTACTGTTGGCCGAACGACTTGACTTTAAAAAGACCGAGTGTCAACTAATAATATTATACTTAGCATCTAAATCGTGAAAAATGATCTGCTTAGTAAATGAGTGCTAAATAAATAAATATTAAATGACTGAATATTAAGTAACCGACCATGAGAGACAAGTGCTGAATCGTGGCAATGGCATCAACATCTATTTAGCATTATTCGCCAATCTTATCATGAAAAAGTAGTGAAAACTGAAGACCTGAAAGGGGTGATTTTTCAATTCAAAAAAAGGGCACGGGAGAAATTTCGGTCGTGTGTGTACCATGGATCTTTTTGTTCACACCGAAGCACACAACAGTGAGAGTGAGCGTGAAAACCTTGCAGCGACTACCAAAGTTGGTCAATGGCACCTGTCCATGTTCCTCTTCTTCTTCTATTTGAACTCCCTCCTCCCTCCTCCACCCACTCTCCCTCTCTGTCTATCTCTTCCTCCTTGGTCTATTCTTTCTCTTTCTCTATTTTCAACAATCTCTTGCCCTCAGGAACGAATTTTTCTTTAACAGAAAGAGACTTAAAGAGTCTTGCAGACCAAAAAGAGTGCGAGAAACCTGTTTGCATGTTCTTTAAAGATTCTTCAAGTAGTGCCAGCGAGAACCCGTAAATTGAATTTTGGGTTTCTTGAAAATGGACCTGGAATCTCCCCCTCATCCACATCGATTGGTAAGCCTATTTGTATTTGCTATTTTCTTTGTTTCACTGTTTCAAACATAGTTCTTGGAAAACATTTCGATTAGGAAAATATTTAAATTTGTTTGATTTGATTTTTTAGATTGCAGAAGAACACTACTAGTTTTACAGAAAAGTAGAGTTTAGGAGTTTGCCGGAAATTTTTAAAATTTTCGGCGAGTTTTGTGGTGGACCGGTGACGGAAGGTGGTGGTGAAGGGATGGAACAAGAGGTGGATGGTGGTGGAACAACCCAAAACTCCCCTATATTTCTCTTTCTGCATTATCATCATTTTTGTAGCGTGTTGACTATGTGATGTGTTGTTATTTTGTTGAATTTTAACACTTAAACATGTAGCAATTAAAATTAAAAACAACATAAGAAAAATACAATAGTTTACCATCGTCCTTGTAAAATTATATTCTAATTCAACGTATCCTAGTTGTATTCATATCCTATTTCATAAAGATTATTCCGTATGGTTGTATTCATATCGTATCCGTATCCCGTATCAGTAACAATACTTCATAGAACTTACTATGTCTGAATTGGCTGTTTTTTGATTGGGGGGGGGATCATTTTTGCTTCACCTTGGATCTCTTCGGTGTTCCACTTGGTTTACAAGGGTAGAAAGAGGAAGAAAGCTTGGAATTTGTGTACCCTAACATAGGATCTAGATACAATTTCACAAATTAAAGTAATTGAAAGCACAAAAACGTAAGGATGCTGTGTTTATGTGGTTCAGAAGACCTGGGTTACAACCACCACGTATAAATGCCTTGTCATTCGACTTCAGCTCCACAAATAATCCCAGGTCGACACTCCATAGAACCATATCAAAGAATTAGATACTTTTGAAAGAACAACTTAGGTGTTCTTTCATATTTTGGTAAATTTTGATACAGTACAATCATGGTTTATAATGGGCCATGTTTCAATACCCAAGTATCTGGTGTCCTATTGCACCCAAGTGAATTCTGATTTCTTCCATGGCATAATCACCAAATACAATGAACCATTTTCCTTTCTTTCTTCCTTTTGGACAACTGCCAACCCCTTGCTTGGACTATCGTTGACTTTCTTTGTTTTACTGCCTGCCAGCGCTTTAAAAGGAAAATTACTCATATAGGCTATCCTAACTGCATGCTCAACGTAGAATATTTCCAATTATTTCCCTTTTTGAAAACATACTTCTGTTGGATTTCCCCCCATGTGAAAGGGGAAGCTTCTGACAGGATTGAGTGCCGCTAGAGGATAAGCCTTGACAGCAATGGTTGACCCTGAATGCGAGATTTGGGGAATCCTCTGGATCATCACGCGTCAGGGGCATCTAATGCCCTTTTTGTTTGTTCTTCTCCCAAATTGCCAATAAATACATGTATGCAGATGTAGGCTGGTATCCTCATCCTCAGAGCAAAAAAAGATAGCAACGGTGATTGAGTTGAGTAGTGGGTACTACTCAATCGGGAGGAAGCAGAGCTCCTCCTCTGGTGAGGCTCTGGCAAGGTAGAGGGAATGAGGGATGAAGTGAGGGCAAAATCAAAGGGTGTGTGTGTGTGTGTGTGTGTGTGTGTGAGAGAGAGAGAGAGAGAGAGAGAGAGAGAGTTGAGTTTTCTTGTGTAAATTCTTTCGATATTTTGTATAAATATTGTGATTCTCTCCGTGGATGTACCCAATTAGGAAACCACGATTTTTTTTTGCATTTTTGTGTTTGTGTGTGCGTGTGCGATTGATCCTGGGAATAACAACTTCTACTTACACTAACAGGGAAGCACTGTGCTTCAAGAGTAATCAGTTTAAATGTTAGTATTCCAAGATGTTTTACTTTTCTTTCCAGTGTTGTCAACAAAACTCTGATACCCTTTTTTTAAGGAACTGAGCATTCTCGTTATGCTTTATTTGTAGAGATTTTACAAGACTCTGTGTCTGGCCTACCAGAGCTTTGGGGTTGTCTATGGTGACCTCAGTATATCTCCCATTTATGTCTACAAAAGCACATTTTCTGGAAGCTTGCGCCCTTACAAAGAGGACCATGAGATTCTTGGGGTTCTTTCTCTGGTTTTCTGGACTCTGACTTTGATCCCTCTTTGCAAATACATCATATTTGTATTAGCAGCCGACGACAACGGTGAAGGTACTCACTATGACCTGGATCACAACTTATATGGTTTATGCAACAGTTATGGACTTGTTTTAGTAGTCGGTCTGAATGCAATGGAGCCTTGTTTTTACAGGTGGAACCTTTGCTTTGTATTCTCTACTGTGTAGGCACTTAAAGGCAGGACTTTTGAGTACTTCGCATGGTGCAAATCGTTTATCTTCTTCTTACAGCTCCGGAACTTCCACGAAAGAGACGGGAACTAGCTTTTTTATAAAGGATTTAATCGAAAAACATCAGAGTTCACGTGTCGTGTTGCTGCTAGTTGTTCTTCTTGGAACTAGCATGGTTGTTGGTGATGGAATCCTGACCCCAACAATGTCTGGTATGAATTGCATTGCAATAAGAAAGACCAAGAACTCAATAACCTTTTTGTTAAAGAATCAGGCAACACAATCCATCCATCTATCCTATCCGATCTCTATTTTTTTTATCTAAAAATGAGTCGATTTCATTCAACATTTGATTCAAAGAACTGTGCTTAGCCCCCTGCTCATGAAACGGCTCTGCTGCAATGGATGGCAGAGGGTCCGTAGTACCCGAAGCACTAGAGTGATCAAGTAGCCGGGAAGGGGCTTAGAAGTGTCTACTACTACGCCACAATACACCTTGGCTCTACACATTTACAGAGCTAACCCCTAGGGCATTTTACTTACATGCCTATAACAAGTGCTGACCTCTTAATTTTGTTTGCCAGTCCTTTCTGCTGTGAATGGAATTAAAATCAAGGCCACAAATTTGCATGAAGGTATGTCTAATTGTCAAATGCTTGTTTACATTTGTCTTGTCCCAAAAAAAGGACCTCGTTTATGGGTTGCTTCACTTGATTTTCCTTGTTTGAATATTGAATTCTTGTAAAAAGGCTTTTTAACACTCGCTTCTTTCTTTCGGATTTTGATGTTTCCTGCCCGGACTGCCAATTGTCAACTTCTTTCTCGGTGTTCAGATTACGTTGTGCTCATTGCCTGCATCATCCTGGTGGGCCTTTTTGCTCTCCAGCACTTTGGAACACACGGAGTTGGCTCCCTTTTCGCTCCTATCATGATATCTTGGCTCCTATGCATAGGTGGAGTAGGAATTTACAATACAATCCATTGGAACCCCCATGTAATTTGTGCGTTGTCACCATATTATGCATACAATTTTTTCAAGCGAGCTGGAAAAGATGGATGGAATTCTCTCGGTGGTGTTGTGCTTTGCATTACAGGTTAGTTTCTAGTCAAATTTTTTGGGATGTTGCTTGTTTGCTGCTATAACTTATTTAAAGTTACTCCTACTTCTTTCAGGAGCAGAAGCTATGTTTGCTGATCTCGGTCATTTCTCCAAATCCTCTATCAGGGTGATTCTCTCTCCCATTAGTAGTACATTAACCACAGGGGAAAAGGAAAAAGGAGAAACACATAGTGTAGACCTAGTTTTAAGTTCATTTTTTCTTGTTAATTTCCCCTTGGCTAAATGAGCACAGGTCCTCTTCAATTAGAGCACACATTTCTTGATTCTCTCGCGTTGTGTTTCCGAGTTTGCATGTCTTATAATCGTATTGGTTTTCCCTTTTCTTCACTTGACAGATTGCATTTATGGTAGTTGTTTACCCATGCTTAGTTCTAGCATACATGGGTGAAGCCGCTTATCTCTCCAAAAACAAAATAGACCTCCAGAGTAGTTTCTTCAACGCCATTCCAGGTTAGCCCTAGTATCTCTACGCGGCAGAAACTACAACTGCATGTTTTCTTAACTTGCTGCTGTTGTAAACAAGCTCAACGTTACTCACAATTCCATTTGACACCAATTGCTGATGTAATGATGCCTTGATCTGGAAATTTTTGTGCATTCTTTTTGTTGATTTGCTTGCATTTTCTTTTTCAACGCGTCTTGTTAGTTTCTAGGAAGTTTTGGGCACAATCTCATGTCTTTACCTTACGCTTACCTTGACCTACAGAGCGTATTTTTTGGCCTGTTTTTGCTATCGCGACACTTGCAACTGTAGTGGGAAGCCAGGCAATCATATCAGCTACTTTCTCAATCATAAGTCAGTGCAGGGCACTGAGGTGCTTCCCACGTGTCAAAATAGTACACACATCAGGGCAAATACATGGACAGGTTTATATACCTGAGGTCAACTGGACTTTGATGGCACTGTGTCTTGCAGTTGTTATTGGCATTAGAGACACTGATATGATTGGAAATGCTTATGGTTTGTTTCTCTCTCTCTCCCTCTTCCTAATTTCCCAATGTGCACATTATGAAATCAAGCTTTTTTATCAAAACTACTGTTCTATATACAGGTCTCGCAGTGATCACAGTAATGTTTGTCACGACTTGCTTGATGTTTCTCGTTATAAGTACAGTTTGGAATCGAAATGTCTTGTTCTCAGCAACGTTCGTCTTAATCTTTGGATCGGTTGAGCTGCTTTATTTCTCAGCATGCCTCACTAAAGTACACAAAGGAGGGTGGCTTCCCCTTGTCTTCTCACTAGTAATCTTGTCTCTGATGCTTGCCTGGCAGTACGGAACTGCGAAAAAACAGGCCTTTGAGTTGGAGAACAAAGTGTCTGTGGAAAGGATTCTAAGTGTCTGCCCAAGCTTGGGTTTGGTCAGGGTTCGTGGAATTGCACTAGTTTACTCGAGTCTTGCCGCCACAGTGCCACCAAATTTTGCACATTTTGTGACAAATTTCCCTGCTTTCCATCAGATTCTCTTCTTTGTGACTCTTGAAAATTTGATGGTCCCAAACGTTCCAGTTTGGGATCGTATTCTTGTTGGGCGGATTGGCCCCCCCGAGTTCAGAGCTTTTTCGTGTATTGTCAGGTACTTACAGATATATGCTTTTCAGAGTTTCCAATGCATTACTCGTTCCGTTCTAATTTGTTTTTCTATATTTCCTACTTTGGAGGGAGTATCATACAAGGAAGGATTGTTGAACCAAAAATCATATGGCAAATGTCTCTCTGTCAGGTACGGATACAAGGATGCGAGAGACAGCTATAACCTTGAAACCGAGCTCATTGAGAAGGTGGGAGAATTCTTACAAAATGATTGCTGCGATGAAGAATCAGCAATTCCAGTGGCGAATGATGGTGGTGTTGGGAGGAGGAGAAAATCGGGTTGTTCAAAAAGTGCAGGTTTCAGAGAAGAAGAGGTAAAGGAACTTGTCGAGGCAAGGGAAGCTGGTGTGGCTTACATGCTGGGTAACACTTACATTGTGGCAAGTGAGGCATCACCAACCTTGAAGAAGCTTGCGATTAACGTTGTATATGAGTTTCTCAGATGCAACAGTAGGAGACCGGCAACTGCACTTGGCATTCCACACACCTCACTCATCGAAGTGAGTATGGCATATCACGTGTAAAGGAAATGTGGATTATCCCGTGCTCCAGCAATTGCGCTCCCATTTGGGACTATGGTTAGCCTACTTCTCGTTAACGGAACAGGAAGTCTACTAGACGTGGTTCAATGCTGAAGCGGTCTCTTCCCTTTTGGTGAAATTTTGGTTGTTTTAGATTATTGACAAAAGCATTAGATAGAGTATTGTAGGTTACAAATAAGGGAGATTGTTCTAGATGTCTGAAATTTGGAGCATGGAAGTTGGACAATCTCTTACTGTTGTAGTATTGTATGCCTTGCTAGGAGGGGGAAAAGGAGTACATAAAAGCAATAACTTTAGTGTCTATATATGACTTGGGATTTCTTTTTGTTGGAATTTTGACCCGGCACGACTGGAGTACACTACAATAAATAAATACAAAGAAAAAGAATACGACTGGAGTACACTACAATAAATAAATACAAAGAAAAGGAATACAAAATTTACGGGGCTTGGTCTTGATACTCACTTCATAGTTAAAAGACGATTTCTCTACATATGTGACGATTTGAATTTAATAAATGCCTCAAAAATAAGTATTTCATTTTGAACTACCTCAAAAGTTACATATGTGCCTACAACAAATACACAAGTTCTACAGGATGAGGAGTTCTTGTAGTTCGTCAATA
>JABCMJ010048128.1:0-12406 GCA_014822125.1 Arbutus unedo | reverse complement strand
ATAAAACGATGATTTTCCATACGCCTAAATGTTAAAGTGAATGTATTGAGTTATATTAGTCTATCGTTTAGTGCCCTCAACAAGGGTATTGCGGTACAGTGGTAGGTGAGTGTCTTTGTCAAGTGGTATACTTAGTGAGGGGTGTGGTGGGTTTGCATATTTATCGCCGTTCTTCTAATTTGTTTTTTCCTTTCCTCTCAGTTGGTGACTAGCCAACCCTCCTTGTATTCATTATCTCCTATTAATAGATAGTTTCTCCTTTGCTTGTCAAAAACAAAAAAAAAAAAAAAAAAACAAGAGAAGAAGAGAAGGAACCTGTAAAACTCTCTCTCTCTCTCTCTCTCTCTCTCTCTCTCTCCAACAGAGTAAACAGGTTGTATGTGTACGTTGTTTTAACTTAACTAGTGAAGCACCTTTTATATGTTAAATATCACCAGCCCTAATAGAGATGTGTATTTTAATATTCTTGCCGATACATATGACACTCTTGCTCTTGCTTTTTTTTTTCTCTCTTTTATGTGGTGTCATTTCCTAAAAGATCCCCTCGACAAGATAAATAAAGTTGATTTCTTTTAATACCTACTTAATTAGCAATGATCACGTGATAAAAAGGAAATATTATCTTATATAAAAGTCTTGCAAAAATAAGTTGTTATTTCTATATATATAGTTAAATGTTGTTGTAACTAAATGACTTTACTAAGTCATAAAACTTGTTTTCAAGATAGTTCTTTTTTGTCTTATGATTTTCTTCTTTTTTTTGGAACCAAGATAGTTCTTTTTTGTCTTATGATTTTCTTCTTTTTTTTGGAACCATTTTCATATGCTTGTGAGTTTATAAAGATGGAATTCTCTTATAGTTGCCCACATAATTTTCCTTTTTTTCCGGATAAATCCTTCTCCTACCGATGTTCAAACAATGGTTATCCGCACTTATGTTATTGTGTAATTTAAAATAAAAGTAAATTGTTAATTTTGATGAAAATTTCTAACCTTGAGTATTCTATGTTTGACCAGATCAACATACCAAGACTTTCATTTTTATAATTTTCTGGCATTAATATTATGACTTGAAGCACTAAACCAATTAATTCAAGGCTCTTCTAAAATATTAGTGTCTTTGTTATCATTAGGGAGTCATCCAGCCATTGCTTAAAAATTCTAAATGAGATTTAAGTTAGGGTGTCTACAATAGTATGTAGTTTCTATCAATAAGATAGCCCCATTTCAAAAATTCCATTACTACGTAGGCAACATTATCTTTGAATGAGGTTATACTTTTTACATTTTAAACATGCCAAAAACGTACTAATTTTTTGTACACAATGAATCATTTTTCCTTTTTAAACACCACTGATAACGCATCTACTTGCCCTTCTCGACATGATAACATGTAAGAAAATTAAAGATACCGATGTGGTGCCGGCCAACACCTCTAATGCCTACGTCAGATCGGATCATTTTTTTTGAACGAAAATAAGATGGGAAAACTGTGCTAGAATGCTAAGTCATGCTTGTGCTCTTTGTCTAGCTAGAGTCTGCTTTTATGTTTCCTTAGTTCTTTTAGTCCTACCAAGAGTTTGTCTCCACGGAGTCATGATAAGGTGATCTCTTCCAATTACTACGAAATCCTTATCCATTCAGATAAGGACTATATCCTTTGGATCTGCGTACAAGGTGGTGCGTTCCCATTAGGTTTTCCCCTTCATTGACCTTTCGCCATAGCCGGCCCAAGCCCTTACTTTGGATAAGGAGAAGACCCGCTTTTCCCGGGATGGGAACCACTTTGGCCAAGTAGGAGCCCAGTCCGAGCGGCCGAGACGACCACATGGGAAAGACCAAGAAGACCTCCTTGATCATCTGTTTCCTTCCTCTCAGCTACTCCTTGCTATCGGGGACGAACATGAAGAGTTCCCAAAAGAAATTTCAAAAACTTTTGGGAAATCCACAGCGGCAATTACTTTTGCTTTTCGACAGAAATTTAATACTTGTGTTAGGCCTTCAAGATCATGACACGTGGAGGCATATTTGCCCGTTAGACGTGCTGGCGGTTATAGGGTGATCATAGTGCCAGGCAATTATTGCACCAAGTGTCCTTATCTAGGCCATTGAACGTCTTAGCTTTCAAGGGCCGCAATCTCCCCAAGAAATCTTAACCATTTTCATCATTTTCCTATCCATAATTTGTTGTTTTTCTTCTTAACATTGTCTTATCGTCCTTTGTTTTTTTTTTTTTTTTTACTTTTCCTTTTTTATGGCACAAGCTTCTTCCTCGCCTCAAGGAAACTTTTTGTAAGTTCTTGTCTTCATCTTTGGGTAAATCTCCATTCTCTGTTCTTCCTTCTTTCTTCTTTTTTATTTCTGTGGGCTTCCCGACTAGAATCTACTCGGTCGCTAGCCAAGGCATCCAATTTTCTCTGTTGCGCGTTCGTGGTCTATTTTTGGCATTTGACCACTAATTTTATTTCTTAGAATCACCACCCGAAACCAAGCGAACACGAGCACATCGAGGCTACTAATTCATCATTTACCAGAGATGACATGGTCCGGGAGTAGGTTAAGAAGTGGAAAGGTGTTAGGCACCCACGTCGCCCGATCTAGGAATCGGTCTCTACTAACATATATGAGATTTTAATTGCATTCTATGTCAATAACTCACGTCGGAAATGGGGAGCGGTTAAAGGGAAATAAGTACAGTAACATGTAAATATTAGCCTATTTTTCTTTATGCAAAAGCATCATTGCAACGGCCCAAAAAATTTTGCATTTTTAAAATAATTATTCGGAGCATATCGCGGGAGATGTGTTTGATTTAATTTTATATATTTTGAAATTTTAGTTGTAAGACCTGAGCTAGGGAGCTTAAGTTAGACACATGCGCATTATATGGGGTGTTTGGACATTTGGGTATCTTTGATTTTAATAAAAATCTGATTTGGTGAAGGGGGAGAGAGATATAAGCCTTGAAATACATTTGCCCTTTCTCTTCTAAACCCTTAGAGCTCTCCCTTCTCTCTAAATTTATCATCGATCCAACCGATCAATCTCAAGTTCCTCAGAGATATAGAAGCCTTGTGTTGTGCTTGAGTGATATCCGAAGATAGATCGTATTTTTGAAGCCCAGGGGAGAAGATTTGAGGCTCAATGGATATTGGAAGCTAAGGTTTTTGGTTCGTCAACAAATCTCACGATCCAAAACTTGAGGTACGGATGTCTAAGCTTTATTATATGTTTAGAACTTGTTTTGGTAGTTATTTAGAATCTTGGATGTGTTTTAGAACCTTTGGAAGAAGTTGAAAAAATCTATCAAAAATCTACAGATTGCGTAGTGGCATCCCGATGGGAGGTATTGGCATCTGGACAGCTGGCCCAAATATTTGGGTATAGGGTTGTCCTGAGGGATGTCCGGATAGGATGAAGGGGTGTTCGTACGGGAGTGACCTACATCTAGACTGGACAGTTTGATGTCCGAACGAATATATGGAACATTTTTCTAACAGCTTTAATTATCTTAGATATTGTTTTGGGCACCCTCATACTTTGTTCTATGGCTTACAAATAGTCCCTTTTCATATTCTATTATCACGATTACCTTTAGATTTGTTGTGTTTGTGTGTGTGCATCTATGGATTGGGGATGTAGTGTGTAAAGAGTCCAACTTCCATATTGTTTGCTTGTCCGTTCTAGATTGAACGGAACTTAATTGACAAGTTATGAACTTATGATATCATTGTAAGCTTGAAAACCTTATATACCTTTGACACAATAGAAATAAATATTGAGGTAAGGTCTTGGGTCATATACTTATAGTGGGATGATGTGATTTTGTGAGCTAGTCCCGTTGGAAAGTGTGATAGGCATGAGGCATAGTGTTGACCTCCGTGGGAGTGGTGATAGGTACAACTATTATTTTAACTTACTTGGGAGACTGCTAGTAGATGACATAACTTGTCTAGCCACCATCAGGTGAGGTGATAGGAGAGATGACTGACACAAGACAAGCTACATGAATTGAGAAGTTATTAAATGGATGGTTGAATTGAGAAGATAGCATTATGACTCGCGTATCGTGTTACTTCATGATGAAACTTAGCAAAAAGGGGTGTCTTAAATTAACCATGGTTTTGAGCTATGTAGTGAGGTGGTTGTGTGAAAAGTCCTTTCTCCCATAGGCCTACTCGATGTGAATTTCATTCTAAAAATAGTTATCCTACTCCAGTGTCATGACGAGTCTCCTTAACCCTTTGAAGGGTGATTGACCTTGTATTGTCATGAGGCGTTGTGTCATGTATAATTTGATCAACCTTGTTTGTGATGCCTAGTTGGTCCTAACTATTTATGTTGAACTAACCTACGTGATGTGTCACTATAGAACGAATGAGATTACAAAACGTGTTATGATGTGTTGGCTTTAAATGATGAGAATTGATTGGTAAGGCATGTGTTGGTGAATGGTTACTGTTCAAACTTTCATTGCTTGTTTCTGATATAACCTGAATGGAATGCAGTCATTATGCTCTAAATTATTATTATTTTCGTTAATTGTTGAAACTGCACTAGACTTTAAGACTTGCTTGAATAATGTGAAGCACTTGAAATGTAATGCGTGGACATACATTGATGGATTGATATAATATGGAGATCGTATGACTAGCCTCCGTTCTGAGTGTGCTAGGAGTGATATGACTTAATGTGCTAGCCTTCATTCGGAGCGTGCTGGGAATGTGATGAAATGATGTACTAGGCTCCATTCAGAGAATGCTAGGAGGAATATGAAATGAGATACTAGCCTTCATTTGGAGTGTGCTATGAATGATACAAAATGATGTACTAACCTCCATTCGGAGAAGTGCTAGAGGTGATTCGAAATGATGTACTATGGGTGATACGAAATGACGTATTAGCCTCCTTCAAGAGAGTGCTACGTATAGTGATAATGTTATTACTAGCACCTTAGAATGTTGTGCTAGGGATGAAGAACAAACCATGATAGGGAAAGTTTAAGAATACATGCGAGTTGTGTATTGATTGAATGATTCGTTTGGTGATGAGTCAATGCTATAGAATCATTGGTACAGATTCTAGTTTGTTTGGGTGACCGAATTACATTAAGACATGAAAATTCGATGTGAAATAAAATGCATTGACCATGCTTGTGGGATGTGAGACGTGAGGTACAACCTAGTGAGTGAACGTAGGGATAGAAATACTAACTTGATGGTAGATTTGTGATACACTGACGAGGAAATATGAGTTATGAAGTGAGGAAAGAATCGGTAAGCACTAATGGTTAATGGCTAACAAATTAGTACTATGAAACGGTAAACGAATAATGAGTCAGTAATGAGGAACGGTTGAATGAGTAATGAAAGGGTATCATCAGATGGTTGAATGTGTTGTTTATGCTTATCACGCATTTCGTATAAGTTCATATTTGGATTATTGTTTATTATTCATGTTATAAGCCATATCAATTCGTAGTCACATATTATTTGAGTAGACATTCCTACTGGGCTATGTAGTTCACCCTATCATTTTATAAGTATTGTTCCATACGCTTAGCATGAGGCGAGTGACATGTATTGTGTGATGCATGTTTCGAAGATGTTGATAGGAGATAACCAACATCTTCAAACTGATTTTGAAAGATATAATATAACTTATTTTCGAGTTAATTCTTGTCTTAAAAAAAATGTAAACGTTTGATTTTGGTAATCTATTTTGATATATATAATGGGCCGAAAATTTGCCCATTTTAATGTAACATCCTTAAACTTTGCTTTGATGGTATTTCTTTGAATGAATTGATTTTGACTATTGGGTTGGGTATTGAGTAGTGTGAGGTTTTAATTATGAAGAATTATGGTTATAATATGTTGAAAATGAGGGCGTGACAATCATGCATGGAATAAAGTTTTGAAAAATTCTAACACGTGAATTATCCATTAACCGTCTCACAACACAAGCTCATCATCCATTGGTCATTTCTCTTACTGATTCCTCAGTGCATCGTTAGTCTACCGTCAAGTCAATACTTCTATCTATACTTTCACTCACACTGTCATCCCCCACATTCCATGTCTCACAAGCATCAACAATGTCTCTCATTACGCATCGAATCGTTATGTCTTATCGTGACAAAGAGTATCCAAACCAATTCAGAATCCATACTAACAATTCTGTAATAACAATTTACCATCCAATGAATCATTCAATCATACTACACACAAACGTATCATTACATTTTCCTTATCATAATTTGTTTGTCATCCCTAGAACACCCCAAGGTGGCTAGTAATAGCATTATTTCTCTCCCTAGCACTCTCCCGAAGGAGGCTAGCACATCTTTTCATATCACCCCTAGCACTTCTCCGAATGGAAGCTAGTATAGCCATGGAGGCTAGTCATACAATTTTCTTATCATATCAATCCATTAACTTATGTCCACGCGCTACATTTCAAGTGTCTCACATTATTTAGACAAGTCTAAAAGTCTAGTGCAGTTTCAGCAATTAACGAGATAACGATAGTATAGAGTACAGACAGCATTTCATTCAGCTTATATCATAGACAAGCAATGAAAGCTTGAAGAGTAACCATTCACCAACACATTTCTTGCCAAACAATTTTCATCATTTAAAGTCAACGCATCATAGCACGTTTCATAATCTCAGTCATTCTATCATAACACATCACGTAGCTTAGTTCAACCTAAACAGTCGGGACAGACCATGCACCACAAACATAAAAGTTATCAGTCCACGCCCCTATCTCAAATTATATGACACACACCTCTTGGCAACACAATGTCAGTCACCCTCCAAAGGGATAAGGGGAAACTCCTCACCACACTGGAGTAGGGTAAACCGTTTCAGGAATAGAATTCACGTAGAGTTGAACCTCTCACACAACCGTCTCACCACATAGTTCAAAACCAAGGTCAAACACAAGGCACCCCATTTTACTAAGTTTCAACATGACACAATATGCTACACAAGTCATAGTGCTATCCTCACAATCCAACAATTTGTTAAATTGATTCTATGCTCACATAACACGTCTTATGTTAATCTTCTCTCCGACTACTACACCCAGTAGTGTCTAGACAAGTTATGTCATCTACTAGCATACTCTCCCAAATAAGTTAAAATAAGAGTCGAGTCTAACTTTACTCCCACGGAGGTTAACACAGTGCATCATGCCTAATTCACTTCCCAAAGGGGGCTAGCCCATAAAGTCTCATCGTCGCATGCTAGGTTTATGGTCCAAACCTTACCTCTATACTCATTCCTATTGTGTCAAATGCTTATAAGATTCTCAGGTTCATAACGTATAACACAAGTTTTTAACTTTCCGGGAATACCACAAATTAATCCATAATACAGGAAATAACCGTTCACGCTCATAAACATAGTCTAACGTACTATACGATGGTCCAAAACCATAATCAAACCATCCAAAGTCCTCGTCAAAATTTTCAAAAATGGGTCTAGTCGCACTATGTCAATGCGATATTACCCTTCACAACTCAATAGTCAAATTCATTGCAACGCATAAAGATAATTCCATAAACATATGTAATTCATTAAATAAACGCCCGAAACAATTGACATATCATCTAATTAAGACCAAATTCCAAAACTGTAATCAAAGAATCCAAAATCTCAAAACCAATGTCAAACCATTAGGCAAAGTCACTCAACAGTCACTCTAGCTACTTTGATGATTTTAGCATTTTTTTAGAAAAATCACAGATTCGCTTTTTGGACCAAAAACTCTCAAATTTGACCAATAACACCACAAAATCAACCAAAACATGCTATAAACACATTATAGAGGTGAAACATCCCTACCTCAAGCTTCGGATCGTGAGATTTGATGTTGAACTAAAAATGCTAGCTCCATGTATCTTCCGAGCCTCAAATCTTCTCTTCCGAATTTCAAAAATATGATCAAACTTCGGATATGGATAGAGCACGTCAAGATCACTCTATATCTCAAAAGAATTTGGGATTGATCGATTAAATCGACGGGAATCTTAGAGAGAAGAGAGAGCTCCAAGGGTTTAAAGAAAGAAGGTGCAAATGAGATTTTTGGCTTATGTTCCTCTCCCCCTTCCCGAAATCAGATTTTAACAAGTCTAAGGGTCCCCCAAATAGTCTCAACACACCTCATTACTTGCATGTGTCCAATTTAAATCTCCGGGCTCAAGCCCCACCACTAAAAATTCGAAACACATAAAAAGAAAAAATCAAACGCATTTCACGCAACATATTCCGAATAACTCTTTAAAACAAAAAAAAATGCTGGTCCTTATATTTTTAATTTAATAATTGACTTGCACACGCATCACGTGTGTTCTGCCTTTAATATATTATAACTACGTAATCATACGGTACTTTACGTTTCTTTTTGTCTCTATAGTGTTTAACTATGATTTTATTTTGGGGTTGTACTCTATTATTTTTAAATTACTTTCCATTTTGTTGTCTTCTTGGTGCTTTAGTTAGTAATGTTGTCTTTGAAAAACATCAAATTACAATTGGTGAACTTGTTTTCATAGTTGATAAGTCACCTAGAGGGGGGTGAATAGGGTGGCACTCTTTTTTTCTTATCCTTTAACAACTCAACAAACAATTAAACGCAATACGATAAAAGATCAACCAAATAAAGTACTAAAGGCAAATGAGACAAGAGGCGAGGATTTTTATAGTGGTTGGGCAATGTGCGTAGTCCACTCTTCGATGATGTTCTCTTGAACAATCACCGGTATCCACTATGATCTAGTACTTACACAATGTTGAATTATGAGGCCAACTCCTTTTTACACCAGTTCTAACCGATACACACAGACCAGCTCAATGTCTTGGTACGCTGATCGTAATCACAAACTCTTTTTGCTCCTAGTACATGCAAACTAGAGCTATTTTTTGATACACGCAGACCAAGCTTCCTTCAAGATCACCGAGCAACTAGTACACGTAGACTAGTGCTAGGTTTACAATGATGAAGACCAATCACAAACAATACCACAACTGAAAAATATGTGGTGACCAAAAAATTCCTAACTGAATCGCAGTGAATTTTGGTTCACTGTCTCACAAGGTAGAATTTGTGGTGTGTGGATTTATCCAAGTGGATATACAAGTATAAGCTCAATACTCAGAATCTAAAGTAATCTGCAAGTGAAAGACTTCTCTGAGGAGGAGGATGAACAGTGAATATTTCTGAAGCTCTGTTTGTTCTTTTTCTTTTCAGCGTTGTAGCTTCTTCAGTCACCTTTTTCTTTGCCTCCCATGTGTCTTTTAAATCAAGTTCTAGCGTCTCATCATTTTGAAAATCTTCCAATTGAAATATTCAGCCATCACTAGCCGATTTGGTCCTGAAATAAATCTTTCCATAGTAGTAGTCAATGTTTTCCCTGTTAAAACCCAACGGCTGTGAATCCAAGAAATATATTAAGATGTCTGAAACTAATGGTAGATTAATCAATCAAGTATTCTTTCCAAAAAGGTATACAGTATTCCTAAGAAGTCATAGGGAGAAATACAATCAAACCGTTGCTTATTCTGGTCTCAAATCTGTCGAGTTGCTTGCCGGATTTCTTCCTAGCTTTCTGGCCGGCTTTCTATACAGACTGCCGAATAGGAAGCCGAATGGACTTCCGGATGGCACATACTTACTCAGTCCTGAGATACTGCATCTCATCTTTCTTTCATTTCTTAACTGAACTCTTTCAACATAACTTTTCATCTTATCACATATTTGATCGAGGCATTCTCACATTAGAACATTAGAGTTACAGAATTTCGATATACAGTGTATTCATATGCTGGCATAATCCAATAACAATATATTAATTTTGGCTAACAAAGCCAAACATCATTAAAAATATGTTTTCATAAACAATAACTCATTTCCATAGTAGGTTTATTCACATGTATCAAATAGATTAAGATACAACCCAAAACACAACATAGTAAATCAATTACTTTACTTTGAATGATATTCTAAATAGCTTTAGGTCAATATACATAATCCATCATATTGCAATTCTAAGAATCACCTAATTTAAGTCTGATGCATATATCGATCATCACTTATATTCATTTTGAGCTTACTATGCATCATCAAATCAATATCAAACATCATCAAAACACATGCACACTTTCAATAGTTACTTAATGTGTGATGTAGTATTTACGTGCTTAGTTAGTTGGTCTAGTTTTTGCTAAAATATGAATAAGAGTTTCTTTTTCTAATCATGGTTAGGTCAAATCAGGGCGGGACAAATTCGGGAAAAATAAAATTACGGATATTCATTTGGTTCGATTAATAACTATTATATGTTTGGTACAGTTATAGTATAAGTATTTTTATTCCTGACGAATATCGGGAGAATATGAATCTCTAATACAGTTTGAATATCGGATACGTCCACTTTGATTTGCTCCGTTACTACTTCCAAAGATAAATACATTTTGTGAGTTATAGTAAATTCGCATTTAATATGTGTAGCATTTTGTTTAAGGAAAATGCTAAATAGTGCCCTAGGATACTTGTTAAGGATAATAAATGATGTTCTTTATTATTAAAACTTATTAAGTCAATGCATTAATTTCTGATACTTATTAGATGATCAGTTGTATTTCATAATTACTTATAATTATTGTAGCAATAACTACAATGTTATTATCAACATGAGTAATATAATAAAATTTAATTTATTCAAAATATATTTTCTGTTAGGAATATCAGTGAAAATTTTAAAGTGTAAAATATCGTTATTGTTGTTGTTTTAGATATTCATTCATGTATTTAGAATAGTTCAATTATAGTCATTAGACTAGACATATTGGCTCTATTTGGCCTAAATTTTAAATTATTTTTTTGTCCTTATTCAAATTTTATTTGTATTTGTTATTTTTTATTAATTTTTTGTGGTTTGTTGGTTCATCTAGAAAAAAAGGATTCTAAAAGTTATAAAATTATATCAAAAAATTAAAAGAAATTCACTAAAGACGAAAAATAAATCAAATCGGGTCCTATTTTTAGCTGATTTTTTTATCTTTTCTAAATTTTTTAAAAAACATAATTTTGTACCTTTTTAAAATTTCATGTCTAGACTAACTAACAATTAATAAAATAAATTGATGCAAAATAAAAATTACAAAAAATCAATATGCTCTTTTTAAAACTAACAATTTTTTATGAAATAAATAACATTTATCACTTTGAAGAAAAAAATAATATATGTATGTGTGTATGTATATATAAACGATGATTTTATTTATCATTCCGAGAAAATTCTTAAGTAATAAATCAAATTTTTATAGTAAATTAAAAAATTAAGAATATTATTTCTAAATTTTAAGAACAGGGGCAGTATTGGAAAGAAAAAAGACATTATAGTATTATTCATTAAATATGATTAATTTTACACTGAAAAATTAATAGTTACTAATTATGATGTAATTAATTCAACGTTTATTAAAAATTCAAATTTGATCATTAATTGTTCCTTATCAAATACTTCAGAAGAGGCACTCTTACCAGTAGAACCGTTTATTTAATTCGAAAATCTAGTACGAATTTGGAAAGTGTATAATGGTAAAACCTTCTTAACTTGCAATTTGAATTACCTGCAATTTCCCAATTAGTCAAAACATTATTTGATATCATACCGAATATTCAAATAATAGGAACCTTAAAATCGTACTGATTATTTTTAAAATCTGTTGGCAGTCTCTCACACACATAAATAGGCCCATAAAATCGTACTTATTATTTTTAAAATAAATTTACTATTAGTAATTAATCATGTAGGAAATGACACACTAATCACGTGGGGGTGGCTCCTTTTTGCCTCAGACCCGTCATCTCTTTTCTTCTCTCTCTCATAAGTAGGCTCTCTCCCACACAAATACATACATGGAAATTTAATCTTAAAAAAAACGAGTATTACTGTCCAGAAAAAAATTTGAAAATATTTTTATATTTAAAATTAAAATTTATAATTCATTTAAATTTAAAAGTATGTCTATATATTCAAATAAATTGAATCCGCTCATTTTAAATTATCAAGATTTTTCTTGAGACCAAAGAAAATAGTAGGATGCCAAAAATGTGCAGAAATGTGTCAAATGGGATCCTTAAAATGTCGCCAGAGGGGGCCCTACACACATTTATTTTCATCTATAAATTTAGAATTTTTTTTTCAATTTTTTATATTTATTAATTTCAAAAATGTGGGGCACCGCCGCGTTCTAGACATTTCCAGCGCGGGACAAGTGGCTAAGTGAGAAAGAGTGGGGGGCGCCGTCTTAGCGTTCTGGACATTTTTGGGATGGGATTCCTAGCATTTCCCATTTTAAAATGAACAACACTACACTTACACCAATGTTTT
>JABCMJ010048111.1:0-11418 GCA_014822125.1 Arbutus unedo | reverse complement strand
AGGGTTCAGATCACATTTAGAGGGTTCAGATCATGTGGATACCTGGTGGGATTTCAGCTACACAAGTATCATCAAAAATGTTTTCCACTGAAAACTGATTCTGATGGAGAATATTCATTGGTGCAGCTAAAACGAAAAGCAGAGCAAAGCCGAGGACAAACTCCACAGCAGCTACATATATCACTAACTTAAAACACATATTCTCAAAATGCTGGTTGGCCAACAACAAAAACTCTACAGCCTCCACGAGAGAGAAAAAAGAGAGGAGCCTAGTAAAATATTGCAAGTGACAATTTTTTAGACCACTGGAGAGCCTTTTTGTAGAGCTCATGATGACAATAAAGAAGCAATATAGAACAAATTTGAAGATGCTTTTATAAATTAAGTTGTTTAGCATCTCCAGTTTAGAAGTAGCAGCAACTAGAACTGTAGTTTTCTATTCCTCATCTTCATCTTAGTAGGGTTCAAATACCATTGGACCATATCCACCAGTCATCCATTCTGTTTCTGGCAATTTGGATAATTCATTTCTTGAGGTGGACTGTGCCAAGAGCTCGAAGACGCTAATAGAAGAAAATCAAGAAACTAAACCTACATAGAACCCATAACGGGTATTAAAAACAAAACCAGTACAAAACCTCAATACGGGTTCTGGCAATTCAAAACCTCCCTCCCTGCAATCAAATCTTCAACTCTTGCAACTCCTGTATCACCACTACAGATTCCTTTTGGTCCATCTGGACCCCACTCTCTATGTGCAACAAGGTTCCAGCTTGCAGACCGGGAGGAGTAGTCGAAACAGGTGGCTCCTCTACACGAACTGGCGGAGCAGCAAAAACCGGCACTGTTGGCCTTATACAGACAGGTGGAGCAATAGTAGCTGGTGAGGGCCGCATCAGCTGGCTAGGTGGAGGAAGCGGTGGTGCAGAGAAAACAGGTATTGCATTTCTTATCGTTACCGGTGGAGCAATTCCATGGTATGCCCTAAAGTTACGGACAGGAATGTAGGGTGCCGCTCCAGCTGCAGGGAACCTCAGAGGTTGGATTCTAGGGCTTTCTGGTAACGGGACCTCATTTGATGCGGTAATTACATGTTTGCTTTCAGATGGTTTCCTTGGAAACATGGGCTCATTAATTGTGGGGGTTAATGGTCTATTTTGAGTGGTGATTGGGCACATCAAGCTATTGTTTACAGGTGTAATACTGGGTCTGTTTCGAGCGGTCTTGGAGCATATGAGGGGAAGGATCTTTGACGCCCTATTAGGAGGTGGCTTTTTTGGGGTCAAGGGACTTTGGTTCTGTATTGGAAATTGAATTGGAAATGATACATTAAATATCTTCGCCTTCCTAAGAAAATTCTGCAAAGCACGCGATACAGCGACATGGTCCTGAGCATCATTATTCGCCGTTTTGGATGATGAACTCTCAGATTGTTGCGCTACTGGACAAACACAGAAAAGAAGCACGTTAATTACATATAGGGATACTTCTAAATTCAATTAAAAAGCTTCTATTTACTTCAATGAGCCAAAACCCAGACATTTATACCTGTGCTCATGTTCTTAAGGAGTTCATAATCCTGTTTTTACTCGACGTTGTGAAAACAGCTTATATTTACGCTAGAAACATGGTCATGGGGAACTAGCTTAACCTGTAAAGCTGTGTTACATGGACTCAGTTATGAGTGTTGTAGGCAGGAGTTGTGTGCTTAAGTGTAGGATTCATCTAATTCTCAAATCAAGGACACAGGGACACTGCAGATTATTCATAAATGTAATAGATTTGTTCTGATTTTTTTGGGTAAATAGTCTTAAAAGGTATCGTGAAGCATTTCATGCATACTATGGTAGTTTTATGCATAGCTCCACTTTAAAAGCAAATTCCTAATTATGCTCCCTGGGTTAATGTCTACCTAAATTTCCCGACACATATCCTATACCTTACCTAGTTGTCAAGAGTGTCCAAACATTGGTAGATCATACTTTCAGAAGAGTCCATGTACCACAGCTGTAAAGCCTCTTGGGAGTGGGAGCCCTCCCTTTGTTTTGTAACCTCTCACTATTACCAGAGAGGGGTTGGCCTTGTCAGGTGCATATTGAGGCTGGTTAAAGAGAAGGTAAGGACACGCACTCACAAAATACCTGGACTATAGCGGTAAGATCTGCCCAGGCACATTGGTTGAAGAATATCTTTAAGGATAGGCAAAGGGTGTGAATACGAAGAAGGTAAGATCTGCTCGTGCATACTTAGATTGAGTGTCTCATCAGATGAGATGAGAAAGTAATACAACATTTGTGATGTGACATACAAACTTGGCATGAGGTTAATTGGATTATACTAGAATCCGAAGTGTAAAAAATAGCACCTTTTTACTAGGGGCAACAATGTCTCAATGCATCATACTAGTTCCACGCCCCATCAGTCATAGTCTGATATACACGTAGATCACCTAGAGTGCAAATTTAGAGATAGAGGAAGAGGTGTCTTTCAGTTGCATTCTATAAGGACGAGACCAAGTCGACGTAGGATGAAATAGACATGATGTGATTTGACCATACAAGAATGCAGGCCCCTAGCTTGAAAATGTAAAATCTGAGTGGTCACCATAATGGAATCAACCATCTTTCGATTCTATCATTCACAGAACACTGGTTTAATTAAGAAGAAATCCTATGTTAATAAGCAAACACACATGTATAAAGATTCTTTCATCATCAACAGAAGCATGACTAGCGACATATTTTCAAACCGTAAATATTCTTTTTGGTGTGTGGATTAGCATCCCTAGACCAAAAAACTCCAAAAAGTTCATCATTTTTTCTTATACAAGTAATCCAAAATAATTTATGGAATTGATAGAATATTTTATTTTCCTCCTATGAAATACGCAAAACCAAATAGTCCATCAACAGAACTGGTGATGAATATTCTCAAACATTACCAACGGGTCTAATGTGCATGCATGCAAAAACTGAAGTTGTTAAACATTAAAAGTTGTTACAACGGGTCTAATATGCATGCCTGCTGGACTTTACCTCTAATAATCCTATAATTCGTGGATTGTTTGAGAATGGACCACCAGTGCGTCCAAAACTTAAAGAATCAATATTCCAGAAAATATTTCTGATAGCCAATGTAATTGGAGACAACCATATTCGGAGCTTCTTTATTTTCTTAAACTTCATAAGGTTTCTCTTGAATAACATGCAAGGCCAGGATTTCCGACAATTATTCTCCATCTATTTCTTGCTATTGGGAAAACGGTTTCAATAATTCTTAAGAAAAGCCTCTTGGGCTAAATCTCAATGCAAGGAGGACTTACGTAGTTTCAGGGATGACCAAGCTGCCATAGCCGCATTTTTTTCAGCTTGTTTCTTGTTCTTGGCTGGCTCGCCAGTAAACCTAATGCCAGCCAACTCTACAGTGCAACTGAAAGGTAGGTGTCCAATGCCTGACCGGAAAGTTGTGTATATTGGCAAAGATGCTGCTACTCTTTGAGAAACCTCCTGCAAAAGATTCTTGTAGACCCCGGTCTCATCCTGTGAAAAAATTAATTGAGTTAGCCTAGAGTCACTACCAGAACGGTTGGAAGAAATTAAATATGAAAAACGCAATAAGAAGAATACAAGTTTCTGCATGCTGTATTTAATATAACGTAAGGCAACAATCAGCTGAGATTTACTATGACATCATCACATCATGCTACAACACAAAACACAACATACCTCGGTACCTTATGAAACATGTATAGAAACATAGGACATATCCATGTACATCAACTTTTTGGTAAGCACCATAGCGGGTTTACATCTGTAACTCGATCAAACATACTTCAATTGGACTTCAGAATATCCTCTAGGGTCGAATTAACTTTGATGCTAGCTTGGTCTTAACAATCAAGCCTGTCACGAGGTTCTAGATAAGGGTTGAGCCAACAATTAAAAAACTTCCTTTTTCGAACTTTATTGTGTAGAAATACCAGAATCCTCATCCAAGTTAAATCACAGAGACCCGTCCCATGATAGGGTCTGGGAATAGTTAGTCTACGTAATCTAAGTGGGAACAGAAAGTAATAAATTACAGTAGGCAGGGCAAAACCAACTGTGTTAGACCAATACGCTTCATCCTTGGAAAGCATCTCTTGTTGGTTGCATAAATAGAAACCAACCAATTCCGTTTTGTGGGTTTTCAAAACAATTTTCAAAATAGAGAATATACCGTATCAGTATTCAGCCAGAAAATTTATGCACTTAATCTCTTCTAAGATTGTCAAAAGTTCAACAGATCAGTAGGGTAGTTGCAAATGCACTTGGTTATATGTCTACAGCGCACAGCTTAAATAGAACACTGTGCGCATTAGCATTGCTAATTTCCCCTTTTTGAACTTACTGTATACCATATCACCACAGAAATAAACATGTGAATGAATCAACTAACACAAACTCTTAGCATTGCTAATTTCCCCTTTTTATATTTCATCACTAATTCAGTGTTCACCAAATCACAACTGAAGTAAACAAAATGATCATGAACTCAATCTAACAGAACCTCTTAGGATTATTAGTTTCTCCCTTTTTAACTTCATCAGTGATTCCTTATTCACCTAATTATCATGGATGTAAGCAAAATGAGCATTAAATCTTAACGGGAATTCAGACGGAGTCCTAACGTCAACGCACTTACATACACACTCACCAAAATCCGGGCGGCAAGCGAATGCGACGGTCCATGAGTAGCGAGCGCACTGAGAGCCACCTCAGCCGCGGAGTGCTCCGCCTGCCTCAGCGTCGTGCAAAAGCTAGGGCTCTCGAAAGAATCGCCGTTGAAATTCACCACCGACTTGAACCTTGGCGCGTGATCCGGACCTTCCCTTATGCACGTGTACGATGGTAAGTTGAAACAGCTCCTCTGCGCCAGCTCCTGCAGCTGATTCTTATACATCTCTCTCTCTCTCTCTCTCTCTCTCTCTCTCTCTAGAACTTGCACACCTCAGCAATTCAGCTCAGATCGGACCGTCGAGCTCCCTGATGTAATGCCGACCATCGAACTGGATCGGAGAGCTCTAGGTCTTTGATTCATACATACATGTATATATAGGCAGATTGAGCTGTAGAGTGAAGAGTTCTGGAGAGAGAAAATGGAGGAGGGGAAGATATTGGAGCTCAGCGAGAGAGAGAAAGGGGGGGGGGGGAGAGAGGGAGAGCGCTTAGAAAACAACGAAATGGGAGAGAGGAAAGTACAGTGATTTTCTGTTTCTACTCGATTTCTGGTAAGTTAGGAAGCGGTCGCCTTCATGATAGGGTTTTGTATTGATTAACACTGACCGTTAGATTCTGACACTGTCAAGATTTCAACGTGATTTAGTTTTGATGTGGGGGTGTCCACCGTGGGAGCGAGTACAGCTGGATGTAGCTTTGTTTATTTAATATGAATTTTTTTAATAATGAGTTTCAAAATATGAGATAAGAAGTGGGTAGTAAATACGGTGTCAGGCGTTACCCCCTGCTTTTTGTATTATTGGGGAGGGGAGGATGGTGTGGGCAACCCCACTGTAAAACAGAATGTCTTATTAATTGTCATTTTACTATAAAAATAAATATTTATGTAAAATAAAAATTAATACGATTAATCAATTTATTTATCTATTTACTTGTGTCTATGCTTGATGATAACTTAGCTTATTTATTTATTTTATCAAGTTTTTTATTTGTTTCTATTAAAATAAATAACATAAAAATATTATATCTTGTGAAGTCCGCTATCAAGAGTCCTTAAATTATACTCATATGAGTACACATATATATATGTATATATATATATATATAAATGATTATGAGCAAGGATTTTGCATTTGCAACGTTGGCATTTTAAAAGTAAGTTAGTTGTTATTTATTAGTGTTTTAAATGTTATTTATGGCATTGTTAAAATTTAGTTTCAAAATGAGGAACTTTAAAAGCTTTTGGTAATATTGTTATTTAGAATTATTACCAACAATAAAACATGTAAAATTGAAATGCTATGCTAAGTGCAAATTTTGAATGTCATTTATTGTTTCATAAACATAACGTAGCATAACTCAAATGGTGTATTTTTACTTCATTTATTAGACTCATCAATTTCTACTTCAAATGGTGTATTTTTTATAAGATAATAATGATACAACTGTCAATATAGTTGATAATGAATTATTATTCTGGTGTTAATTTATTTCTATGTTTTGTTTATTTCACTAATTGTAATTAAAACCATTGGGGAAGAATTTTTTTTTTCTTGCTCTTGACCTCGGGGATTGTGGTGCATGACTCGTCAATTTTTGAGTGTTCTTTCACGTTTTCAAGTAGCATTTGATGTTTTATGTGCTTATGACCCTTGTATCTTTGTAACCTTATTTCAAAGATTAATATACTGTTACTTTTGCCAATAAAAAAAACGAATTGACCCGGTGGTGAAGATTTGAGATTCAAGAGTTTGTTCTTTTTTAAGGTCTCGCGTTCGAAACCCGCTCAGGTTCTATCAATTTTTACGTAGTTAATCTGTACATGATTCTGGTGTAATTTTAATGAATCTAGATCGCTCTAAATCAAGATGTGATAAATTAACCCAATCACTCAGTTATAAAAGAAAAAAAATTCAAAATACAAGGGTGCCCTAATGCCAGTACGGATTTTCTGTTGGAGTCACGACACTTGGTAATTCCCCAATGTGTTAGCTTAATGTGGCCATTTAAAATTTTTATATAGTTTACAATAACCAGCTTAATATAAAAATATCATGAAAATTTAGGACTTAATTACAATACCAAAATTACCCCATAAAATAAAAAAGTTAATATAGACTTGCAGACATTAATGGGTGTATGATTGTTCAAACTGTTGTACGATGACTGGTCCAACAAAAATAATTCTAAAAAATATATAGTCTAATTAATTTGACTTTCGTATGATAGAATATCAATAATAGACAAAGCCAATAAACTTCAAATTTGTACAAATTACTTTTAAAAACAATGAAACTCGCCACTAGATTAAACTTGATTGTGTATTGTTAGATTCAATCAGTTTGTAATTAATCAAGAGCAAGATGAAATGGGGACAATCAATCAACACCGCGCAAATTTTATTTTATTTTATTTTCTGTATAGTATATGCAATATGCAAAAGGAAAGATCAAAGTACCAAAAAATGGGGAATGACCCTAGGTAAATAATTTTTACAAATTTTATTAAAACAACAAGGTGGGGGAGAAAAAGAGAGCGCTAAGAATCTACTATTACGTTATTATTTAGTTTTACTTTTTTTTACATGTTGTTACATTATAGATACTAATGGCTTAAGTTAATATGAGATCAGAGCTTTGCTACTACTTTTGAAACAAATATGAGATCACAGATGAAATTACATCCTAATTTTAAAAATGTATCATCTAATTATCACTGTAAAGGCTCGTATATATTCCTAAATTATTAATTTGTATTTTATAAGAATGTAAAACATAAGATTGTTATTAATTAATTTACTTATTTATCTTTGTGATGCTCTACTTCTTTTGTCAAAACCACTTTATTTGTTAATATATTTAAGATAAACAAATATAAAGTAAGGTAAATAACCAAACTTGCCCTAATAAGATGTTGTACATAAATGTAGTCATTATGAACAATGTTACGGTCTCAAAAGTTAGACTAAGAAAGTTCTTCTTAATTCAAAATCAGTTCATTTAAATTAACGGGATCACAAACACAAATAAATCATGACAATTAATTTTAAATTCAAAAAAAATTTCTTGATTTAATTTTGAAGACGGTAAATTTTTTCTCTAACCATAGTCTTTTTGTACATCAAATGAAATGAATGATTATGAGCAAGGATTTTGCATTTGCCAAGTTGGCATCATTATTATTTTTTAAAGTGAAGTAATTTAGTTGTTGTTTATGAGTGCTTTTAAGTGTCATTTAGTAGTGTTTTTATGGCATTGTTATTAAAAGTTTTTTGGTATTATGATTTAACTATAATGGAATGCAGAATCTTCCAATAATAAAGCGAGTAGAACTTAAATGTTATGTAAGGTACAAGTTTTAATGTCACTTAAAATCGTTTCATAATAATTGCTTTCACATAACGTTTTTCAGATGTGGCCCTAATGCCACCACAAATTTTGTTGGAATCACAACATTTCATATTAATAAGTATATAAAATGTGGAGTACTTTTAAATTTGCACAAAATAAAGGACAAATATATTTATATTCTGTGAATAAGTAAGTATATAAGTGAAATAATTTGAAGATTTTCTTTGAGTGGGCTTGTTTTAATAGTTATTGAATGGGTCAAATAAGTAAATAAACTCTATATTTACTATAATCTCTGTTTGTTCCTTCAGAGATGATGGTACATGGAATTAATAAGTAAAAAAACAAAAAAAAATCAAATTACTAACATCAAAATCAATCAACGAATCAAAATATGAAAAATGGCTAGAAGTATTATTGAGAGAAAGTGTGTGTGTCGAGTATCTACTATTACGTTATTATTTTGTTTTATTATTACTTTGATGTGATACTACATTATTACATTATCTTTAGATGTAGACATGTAAGAGACATTATTACATGTAAAATATTATATTAAACAAATTGGTGGATATCAATACGAATGTTTTTGACACTTCAACTACACTTAAAATTTATTTACAAAATGCAACTTAAATCGACCCAACCAAATATAAAAGTTGACAAAAATCAATTTGATTAGATTTGATTAAATAAGTCTTAAGTGGCGGCCCTGAAATAAGGCGATCGGTGTGATCGCTTTAAGCCTCTAGATTTTGCTCCTTAGGTGGCGACATGCATACACATAACATCTATTTCCTTTTTCATAGTTTTAGAGTATGTCTAAAAGCTCCTAACTAAAATACCTAACCAATTATCTACTTTTTTATTAGTGTTCTTTTTAGTAAGGAATAGAAAATAATAGGTTGTTAAAATATTCCTCCTTTTAACGCTGGCTTATATTAGTTCAAAACATCCTAACTTCGTCCCTGATTCCCTTATGGAGTTTGAGCCCAAACCTTTCAATAAAAAGTGAATGTATTCATAAAAAATAAAAAAATAAAAAAGAACTACCACTCCATAAGCTTCACAATATATTATCTTTATTTATCAAAAAATAAATATACAAAACATTATAGATATATAGAATCTAAATGAAAATTTATTCTATGTCATTTGACAAATACTGTTAGAAATGAAAACATATGCTACGGAATGTTAATGGTGAGAAGGTCTAAATTACGGGGAGAATTGGTCCGGTTTGGAGAAAAAAATCGGACTAAATCGGAAATGTCGATTTAGGATTTTTTAAATTAAAACCGAACCGAATTATTTTGGTTTGATTTTTTCAGTTTCGGTTTGGTTTGGTCCTATTTGATTGTATCAAGCCAAATATTAAAAAAATGATATTTTTTGATTAAAAATAATATATATATGAAAAAAATAGGAGAATCTAATACAACTAACAAAAGATACAAAATATAACAAAAAAATTGATATTTTTTTATTCCATTTTGGTCTGGTATTTAGAACTAGAAAATCGAAACTAAACCAAATTTTTTTACAAAAAATCAAACCAAACCGAATTGAATCGAATCGATTGAGCTCAAAAATCGAACCAAACTGCAAGTTCAATTTGATTTTTTGGATTGGTTCGATTTGCTAATTTAGACTTACACCCTAGTCTAAATTGACATTGAATGTTATGGTAAAAAAAAGATATATATTCACTAAGAGGCTGTGTGTTTGTCTGGATATAAAGGTTCAGATATAAAATTTGGTGAGATTATGTGTGGATATATGCATGACTGGATATAAGTGAAACGATATCATGTGTTTATTTGGAATATATATCACAAGATATGAATTTTGATATGGTAAGACTTAAAACTTAATTGTTTACTTTGTCCTCATATAATCATTACATGACAAGATTAACCTTCAATTGTTTAATTTTACAAAGTAAAATTAAAAGAATAACTAAAAAGTACTTGTTGGTTATAAAAAGAAATTATAATTAAATTGGTTACAATGAAATTGAGTTTTCTCTTCTTTTCTTCCATGAATTAAAAAATGTAATCTTTCACGAGCCTTGATGGAATAATTTAGAATGAATAAGTTTAAATTCTAATATTTGTTTACCCACTCTCTAATTTTACGAAGTAAAAATAATATTCTTCCGAATATTTAATCTCAAATTTAATAAACAAAACAAAATACCTCATTTCTTTTGGTTTCGGTGTTGTTTCCGATGCACCAAAACCAAAACTCTAGTGTACAAATTAGACTGAATTTGTAAATAAAAAATACAAAACAAATAATCACTTGTAAAGACCAATCTTAGGATTCTGAAAATTGGCGAATCGAAGCGAATAGTATATTCTGTCCTTAAATCAAATTACGCTCCCCACACTGGTGCTAATAGGATTATCGGAAGTTTGCTTCCCAGGATATGACGAATTTCGACAAGAGGAGGCAGTATTTCTATCATTTTGACAAGCAAACCAAGAAATTGTGGAGTAATCTCATAAGGTAATGGTACAATGGTATGATATGTATGCAGTGCGTGCAGAAAATTTTATGATGAAACATGAAGACAGCTTCTGTATTTGTAGATACAGAGGTGTCCGCTCAGAAGCATTGTAACTGACCGGAGAGTTGTGACTGATCGGAGAAAGACAAGTCCTTTTAAAAAAAAAAAAACACGTCTGGAAACATTCTAGAAGACGAGCTTCAGCGAGATTGGGTTATGGGTTAAAGACAATTAAATCCGGTTGGGATGGCCCGAGCACATGTGGAATTGTGTGTGCGCTCGTCCGCTCACAAAATTTCTATGACTTTAAAGGCCAAGCCCTTGTGCAAAAATCCTAATAATAAACTAAAAGATTTTTTCTTCTCCAACTAATTTGAGTCAAAACCACATTTTACTATATGAACATATAACTCACTTTAAGGACCATTTTCAATTCATCCAAAAATTATATATGAAAATTAACTACAAGAGCTCGATCTCTATTCGAAAATAAACACAACGGTATATGAAATTATCCAATCCAAAGACCGAGTCTCAGTTAATTTGTAGCTTCAAAATCGAGGTTTTCAACAATTTGTGGGTAACATAATTTTATATATTTATTCCATTCTATTTAAGCCGGAAACTTATTTGATTACATAGCCTTTTATTGACAATTCAAAATGACGAGAAACGCTTCATCCAGCCAACCCATATATATATTGAGTATTGCTATTACAGTATTACCCTGTTAAAATAAGTAATTTGTAATCTTTGTCTAGAATTATATAGAACTTAAAATATCTAGAATATCTAGAAGGATCTTAAAGTAGAAATCTAGAATGTCTAGAAAGATATT
>JABCMJ010048078.1:0-11430 GCA_014822125.1 Arbutus unedo | reverse complement strand
CCCCCCCCCCCCCCCCCAATAGAATATTCACACCCCACTAATCCAATATTAATTTGACTTAAAATCATCTTTATCCACAATTTGAGGTATCCTTTTAGTTTTTAAAGATTTTATGTGAATCAACGGTTAAAAAATCATCAAAATTGAGGCACATGAGTTTTGAGGGGACTTGGGACTTCTGAACGTGTTATGCCTAAAAATAATATTATTTTTTAGTATAAAATACTATCCAAATAATTGAGAAGTGTTGGGGTAATTTTCGAACAATATTTATGCGTCAAAATTATGTTATCTTAACACACAATACATCATGTTGTTCACAATACATACATACTTTCCATTTTAATTTGAGGGGTATGAGTATGAAGGGTTAGTGTAAACTTATCCATGCGTTTTTGTATTTTTTGAATGGGAATTTATTTTTTGAAAGATTTTGACTTTTGAACTTTGGTGGACATTCGAGATCCTTTCGATGAAATATGTTTGTTGAAGGATATTTACATAACTCAACCGATCGCGTAAAACCCACAATAGCAGCAAAATCGGGAAAAACAAATAGAAAAGTATTAGTATTTTCTATTAAATTAGTCTTTGTTAGTAATTTCGGCTTCTTGAGTTAATTATTTCGTGATGAACTGTTGGTGTCCATTCTATATTTTTGTCTTGTAGACTGATGTGGAGTCTGGAATTTCACTATTTGACTTCTCGTTGAATCTTTGGACCTCCTTCGCCTTGCTGTAAAATACCGAAATCTATATTAGTGCAGACCCAAGTTGGGTTTCCAGTGAATACTCTGATGCTTGAGTTAGTTTTTTGGTGAAGAGGAGTAAACCCAACAGAGCACCGAGAGAGTCACCCGAAAAAATCTCTCGTTGAGGATTGCAAGTCACGGTGCTTCTGCCATGCGGCCTACCTCCGTGCGAATAGGACAGTAACGTCGTTATGTTTGCCAATTGCCTTTTTTCCCACGTCTTTCTGTACAACTAGCCGCATCGTGGGGAACACATCATCCTCTGGGCGTGATTTTAGAACCCCACAGTCTTGCCTATTCAGCCTATTACAATTGAGAAAAAAAGAGAGGAGACTTGACGTAATGAGTATTGTACCATGAGAGAAACAAGAAAATTTGATTGCCATGAGTTTTTGTTTTCTCTCCTAATTTTATTATCAATTTATGTATTTGATTTATCTCGACTTACACAGGGGAGACTACTAGTAAACGATGAAATAAAAAATCCATCGAACTAATCGATCTAGTAGGCCGGACATTGAGTCTTGTGATTTATGACTTGGTAGTTAAGAAGAGATTATTTCTCGATCATAATGATGGAATTAGGCACTACAAAAAAGAGAGGCAAACTCCTTTCCAAATAATCCTGCGAAGACGTACGTTTAGAAAGATTCTAGATTCTCATTCACTCTTTTAGCAGAGAAGAATAATGCGGAATGGAGCGAGACCAAGCCAAGTGTCGTTTTATTCTATATACCTCTCCAATTTTCAATTAATGTAGTAGTTGTTGGGCCCAATGTTATATCCTTTACGGGCCCAATGGACATGCTGAATTTATTAACCCAATACTAGAGAAGGCCAAAGACGGGCCTAAAATGGTCCAGGCCCAACTGACTTTTCGGGTAAACAATTAAAAAACAAAATAATTAAAATAAACGCAAATTCATAAACGCAATAAATAAAATGCTCAGAAATATCAAGTTAGAAGAATTCATTATTAAGAAAGAAATAGTAATGCCGTTTGAATAATGGAAGGAATAATATATTCGAGGTAGTTTCCGGATCTAAAATGCTTACAGTTTTTAATGAAAATTAGTTATTGCTCACGTGCACATAAATTTAAAATATAGTAATAATTAATTAGGTTTATTGGGTCGAATATGCTAAGCCTAAAATAGGAAATATACACGACAAGAAGCATGCATAAAATATCTTGAGATTACGTATTTATTTCAGGACCACGAATAGAGTAAATACAATATCTTACGAATGTCACGTGTTTACATTTCTTACTCGTGCTCGATACAATATCTTACAAACTTACTTGTGATAAATACAACATCTTACTGATGTTGATTTTTTTATATTTTATTGGTAACGCACAATAATAAATACAATATTTTACGAATGTCGAATTACGATTATTTCTTTCTTGAAACAGGATGAACAGAACATCATATTTATTAAAAAATTTAAGATTTATAAGAGCGATAATTAAAAATGATTTAATAGTGAGTATTTTACAAAGAGTAAGATCTTCACACTTTATTTACGATAAATGTACTTTAATTCTTTTAATATTTGGAATATATATGAAATCATATAATTATATTCACTTAATCTATATGTATTGTACAATATATATATTATATAATTATTTTTAATACTTATATATAATTTGGAAAACCACGTGGAGGGGGTGTTCTTGTGGTTCACCGCCAACACAGAGACGAGGTGGGGCCAATAATATACACAGAGAGCTTTGGACTTATAACAAACGCAGAGACGCTACGATTTCCCCCAAAAAGGAGCTCGAAACCGCAGCAGCCCCAAACCCTAGAGAGGCCCTCGTAAGCATTTTTCTTCATTCTGTACACGTTTTGTCATATACCGATATGGATATCTTCATAGTAATCTTATTGACGTCGTGTATCTGCGCTTGTTCTGTGTGATTTCATGATGTTTGATCGCATCTCTCTGTGTTTTCACGTGCTTATTCTCTGTGTTTGATCGCATAGCGTTTATTATGCATGCGTGTGGATTCTGTAGAATTAGATATCTGATTTTGTTATGATTAGATCGTGTTGGTGCCTTAGATTTTTTTCTTTTCTGTTTTGGTTTGGTGGATTTCCATGGTTTAATTTTGTTAACGTAGGTAAAGAGAAAAGGAAACCAGGATTGATATGGTCTCAATTGTATTGGGTAGAAAAGGAAACAAGTTTTGATGGGATATTTTTGCAGTGAGAATTCTGTGCTGGTGTTATCAACTATTGCGCACGGGTTATGGCTTCAAAGAGGATTCAGAAGGAATTAAAGGACCTGCAGAAGGATCCTCCTGCTTCTTGCAGTGCTGGTTTGTTCAAACCTTTTAACATCTACCATTAATACTTTGCATACGTTTCAACATGGTTTCCCACTACTTGTTTGTGATTCTAGCATCTGTTACACAAACACCTCCCCCTTGCATTTTCCCCTCGGCAGTTGGTTAGACATTGTTTTACCTGGGTTAGTGTATTCTTTCTGGTGCAAAGTTTATTCTTTATTAGGGTGAAAGGTACGTGCGGAATTTGCAATTGCATTTTGAGTAATATTCAGTATTACTTAGATCCAATTGCATTTGAGTAATATTGAGCAACTAGCGCATGCCTGTGTTCGTGTTTGAAGGCACGTGGCAAACTCATTAAAGGCACGCAGCAAACTCATTAAGTTGCATTAATTTTGTTTTTATTTTTTACATATTAGCCTTTAAAATAATTTTAATTATGATTTAAATAATTCAATAGCTATAGTAAAAAAGATCTTGTTACCACATCCAGTTGATCAATCAAAATTTATTATAGTAATTACGACTTTTTTATGAAATAATAAGTAAAATAAGTTTGAAATTATAATTAGATAGCAGATCGTACATACTTGTACATTTGAGTGTGATCTCTCTTTTTTTCAATGCACCCGCTCATTTTCTGACTGTTGGATTTAATTCGAACAATTTAGATTATTCCAATCACCAAACCAGTGTGTTGTTTCACACACCCGAACGGACGGGATCTTAGCCTTTGGATTGCTCCCCTTCATGTGGAGCGGTTGTACTTGATCGGATCGCATCTATTCGGTTTGACATGTCGCATGCCACGCGAACACCACGTGACATCCAAATGAACACCACGTAATTGAACCGTAGCAAAGAGAAACAAAATGCCAACGTCATATCTATGAAGACATACGTACAACAAATAAACAACTTAATAGTAAGGAACTCAAATAAAATCTACAACTATTATTCCAATTTAATATTAGTTTATTTTTAAAAATGTCCAACCCAGTAATTACCCGTTCTTAAAGGCAAGCCACAACAAATTTTGAACACAACCTAAATGAGGTATCATTGGCCACTAATAAAAAATTTAAGAAAACTTTGCATCTCCAAAAATTTAGTTTCTAAATAGGCTTCAAACATAACCCATCTAACCAATTTCAACAAATGAATTGAAGAAAAATAACTCATTAAAGCAATAACAATCTATTAATAAAACCAAAATTTCTCTCATTCAAATTAGCCCATTACTAAATTATTTATGAAAATAATGATAGCAATAGCAAGGAAAATAATAACAGTGCATAACCTAATGAGATTTCTGCTTCAATTCTATTTTTCAAACGTTCCCCTCCTCATTTTGAAGCCAACAATTAAAGCTCTATATTTAAGTAGCAAGTACAATTATGGTAAGTCACTTCATTTAGAAAATACAGTGAGATCAAAATGCGTGTCGATAGTGGCTCCAAATCCAAACTTAATTTAGAAGGGACACAATCAAGCATATTTCATTACTAACATATTTCTGCATGACCAAGAGGCTAGTGAAAAATATACACTGTACCAAACACACCTTCAAGTGAAGTTGACAATTGACAAAACAATATAATTATACATCGTGCCATTACAATAATGCATTCCTGTGAGACCCGCACGGTATAGGTCTTTCATTCCTTCAAGCCGCAAAGATGCTCATCCTTTCAAAAGTAACATCAATGTCTTGCACCTGTTTTTTTTATTGACCTAATAAATAGGAAAAAAGCAAAATAGTTCCAAAAATCAAATAAATCATGCCAAAGATGTAACAGTGATGATCATAAAAACATAAAGGGTATAAAATGATAAAACTTGATCAACACTTCACCTTCAAAAACAAAAAGAGAAGTACAAGAATTCTTGATTCACCTCAACCATTCAAAGCACTTTCTTGTCCAATAAATAAAATAAAGGACACAAAAAGGATGATGCACCACAAGAAAGGATACGAAACATACTGTTAGGACCAATATCGTTAAAGTAGCCATCCATAACGTCTGAGTAGGTGCTTGATTTTTCGATTAAGCATAGAAACTTTAAACTTCTAGTAGGACATCGTATCCGTCTCTGGTAAACAGGGACACGCCCACATAGAAGAATAATGACAAATCATAAAATTATTTCAAAAGCGAGACTGATACAACTTATGAGCTACTTACATTAAAAAAAGTCACATACGGATCAAATAGTGCAATCGCAACTGCATTTTCCTTTTTCCTCGGTCTCATTTTCTTTTCATTTTCCCAAGTGGTTTGTGGGTGAGTGGGAGAAGAAGTTTTTGAGCTTAATATCACATCATAGCAATTTGCAAGCAGCAGTTCTTAATTCTTTACTTTCAGAAATCAAAACCATACAATGTAAAGAAAAACAATTGCTAATAGGCATTTGACCGAAAATAAAAAACAATTGCAGATAGGCATTTGACCGAAAATAAAAAACAATTGCAGATAGGCATTTGATAAAAAATGAGTACACGAATACTTGCCAATTGGATAGTAATTAAAGGATGACTTAATCCCTTGTAGTTCACGACATAAACCCAAGCGGTATGTCAATCGCTTGGAATTTTTCCACCTGACATAATAATAAAGTAAAAACTAAAATTTCGTTGTGATGATTCTTCTGGATATACCAAATTCGCATATAAGCAGTTCTTTTTTAGAACCTATGATGGATTAGAAAATTACTGATTTTCATTTTTCCCTTGTGGTTAGATACATTAAGGTGATTTCACTTACAAAAATGTTTCTGGTGGTAGATAGTGGGCAGGGGCAGGGGCTGAGGGTCATGACCTAATAGGGATTACTATCCATCAATCTGTGGAAAATTCTCATTATGTGAACAATAAGAAAAAGAGTCCCTTGGGTTTTGTTTTCCTTTGGGTTTGGTGTCTAAGTTCTGTTTTTTTTCTTAAGATTAGTTGGGGGCAGGAGGATTCATTTTTTGGTTCCTTATTTTGGTCCCTCTTTTTGGTCTTTGACGGTGAAAGTTTTTGGTTCTGCTAAATGCAACAGCTGTTATTTCTATGAGCTACTTTTTTTTTTTTTTTTTTTGTTAGGCTAGAAGTTTTGGGGTGTGGTAAAAGACACGAAGCAAATGTAAGTGTTCTTGTCAAATCTATACCGTAAACATCACTTGCCAAAATCCTGACCGTAAACTAAATCAACAACTCTTGATTATAACGAATCCAATTAGTCTTGCCTAAAAGAACTACCCAACTAAATTGAGACTGCAAAATCTAAACCAACAGTCTTGCTCGGACTCTATGTGAAGATTTCTCTTGTGAACGAACAATCACAAATTTCATAGATCAATTCAATTTAAGAGATTTGAAAGAGAAAACACATAACACAAAATAAGTTGTCATTTATTTGCTAAAAAAGTTCACACATTTCATCAAACATGCAGTGAGCAATCTACTTGTGATTGTGCACTCATAGGACGCCAACCAAAACTACAACTATGATCACGAAGTGACTACTTGCGTTAAATTAGACCATACCAATAAGCAAAGATCCAAACTCTAAGCACAAATCCGTCTAATTGCTCAACCCCAATAACAACATCATGATATTTCACCAACCCTACATTTAAACTCAAACGAAGCACCCAAAATATAGGGTCGTTACCTCACATGACATAAACTTGGCCAATTTTGAAGTTGAAAGCTTATGCTCCGACATCACATTTCACCCCAGTCTGTAAGTATGAATGATCACAACGACAATGTTCACCACACATTCTCTGCACAGAAGAAAAATAAACATTAGCATCATTTGGGCCAGTTGTACTCAAGGTTCACACAGTGGGTTTTCAAAGCATCAAACCGTGGGTTTCCTAAGTAAGAGCCAAGGATTTTAGGTTCCTAAAAAATCTCTTCTTCTCAACTGCTGCCGCCAAATGGGTTCTTAACCCACTGTAATATGTTTTCTTCTTTTAGGTTCTCAAATGAAGGTTTAGGCATAGAATAAATTAAATGGATGGGAATAAATTAAGCTACAACAGACTAAATTAAATTAAATTAAATTACCTCGATGGGATGTAACTATCATGACCTGAATTCAAAAATAAAAAATCAAACTTAAGATGAGACAACACCCACAACATTCAAATAAAAGATTGGAGGTCTAGATTTTACATATGGAAGCCCTTTACAACGCCGCTCCATTGAAGTTACAGCTGTCTGCCGTCGAAGTTGCGATACCTTGCCACTCCGTCAAAGACGAAGATGTACTTTGATGATTGAGTGGACGAGGGTACAGATTCAGTAGAAGAAGACGAATTAAGCTCGAGAGATGTACCTTGGTGATTCTTCAAGGTAGCCATTGATGAAGGTTTGATAGCAGATTATGCAAGTGTAGAGAGAGAAAGAGAGAGGGAGAGAGAACTCGGTCGGTGGATTTGTTAAGAATGGAGGGGTTTAGGAAAAGTATGAAGCTGGTTTTTGGGGTTGGAGAGGAGAAAGTACCGTTCAAAGGATGTGTGAGCGAGAGAAAAAGTTAAGTTAGATGTGATGTTTTTGAGTGGGATAAAAAATTAGGGTGAACCTATCCTGACCTTTGGATCAGATCTCTCACTTGATCTCAACCATTCAATTCATGAAAAAGTTAGTTTGTGAGGGGGTATTTTGAAAAAACCCACTTGTATTGTTATATAGATAGGCAACACAATGTTTTGTCAACTTTAGCATCGTGGGTTATTGTGTTGGTGTCTATCTTGAATGCGAGAGTTGTTTTTACGTTGAATGAATCTCGCTGTTGAGCTCTTGGTAAAGGCATAGGTGTAGAGTTGTATGTTTTTATGCTTTGGAGTTTGTGATTCGATAAATAGTAACTTGGTGCATTCTGAGGTGGAATCGTTTGATTGAACGCAAGGTGGTTTAATCCCCTTTAAAGATTCTTTACAGGCTACGACAAAACTCAGCCCAAGCGAAATGTTTTCAACTTCTAGTGAGAATTGTATATATTGGGGGTTTGGAAATGCTTTGATTTGTTGTCTTTGACATGTTACCCTCTTATCAAAGAAATATTTATTATGGGTTTAAGGTAGAAGTTTAAACTGGTATAGGTCCTGTTGGTGAAGACATGTTCCATTGGCAAGCAACAATTATGGGCCCGGGAGACAGCCCATTTGCAGGCGGTGTGTTTCTTGTTACTATCCACTTCCCTCCGGATTATCCATTCAAGCCACCAAAGGTAATAACGCGTACTTGTTCAATGAATGAAGTTAAAGCGTATTTTTCCATCTCTCAAACACCTCTCCTTGTATTTATGTCTATTTAAGTACATGTTTACTGCTAAGTACGTGCTTACTTTTTGACATTTTGTGTTGGGGCTTCATTTTTTGGTGCCTTGGAACGATTGTTCGCTGTAATCCGATGGTTGCGGAAACTTCTAATTGCGCTGTTTCACTGTTCACCCATGCCATTTTACCGTTCGCAGCCTTGGGTTGGATCCTTCTGTGATGATCAGATTGTTGTTTGAAAAACTCATGATTATGTGTTTGGCAGGTTTCTTTCAAAACAAAGGTGTACCACCCTAACATTAACAGCAACGGTAGCATTTGCCTTGACATTCTCAAGGAACAGTGGAGCCCGGCTCTTACAATATCCAAGGTAATGTGCATATTATTTGCACTCCTGTCAGATCACTAGCTATGTTTGGGATAATTTGTTTTCGTACCGTTGTAAATGAGATTGTACTCGCTTGATGTTTAAAATCTCTCACCAATACTTTGCGCGGCATACTTGGTTTGCAGGTGCTGCTATCAATCTGTTCGCTGCTTACTGACCCGAACCCTGATGATCCTTTAGTGCCTGAGATTGCCCATACGTACAAGACTGACAGAGCTAAGTACGAGATTACTGCTCGATCCTGGACTCAGAAGTATGCTATGGGCTAAGAGAATTCAACTACTTTTGGAACGTATCGATGTTTATCCTATTAGTAAATAAATAAGCAAATGGACAAACCACCCTGGAGGTTAACTTTGTCAGTCATATCGTGTCTCTCCTCGGTGTTGAGTATTTAACTTGTCGTTCCTTATTCGACAGGGATATATTTTCTATGCTGGTAATGTTGGAATTTAAGTTTATATATATGGTTCTTTGCTTTTACATTCTTTTGCCCGTGTTGCCTTCGGGAAAGATTCAATCTAGCCCAGTGATGACCCCACTGCTGGATTCTGGTGGTTCTGTTTCTTTTTTTCTTTCAAGCTCGAACTCAAGGCTTTCCCTATATCTGAGTGTGGTTCAATGGTAGAGATAATCTAGCTGTGATTTGTGTACATTTAAGCTGTCATATCCCCGCATGCATCTGCCCTTTTGGTTTGCCAGATGATATTGTGAATGGTAGATTGGTTAAGAAAATTAACCATTCCCCTTGTCTGATTAAATTGCTAGCCTCTATAATATCGAGGACTTGTTTATTAGGGCTTATAGAAATGGTATAATGTTATTACTCTGAATATGGTTATCTGGGTTTGTCACACTCGGGATTTGTTTACGTGTTTGCACTTGTGATACGATATTCGAATGATTATTTTATCTCTTCGGAACTTATTCCATATATAGATTAAATAGGCATAAGCTTTAAGATACATTTGGTGGAGATCTATCAGGTAAGATTCTCTGTTGGAAAGAACATCAAGGTGGCATTAAACTCAAAACTCCCTCAACTAGTCACATTAATTACCAAGGTGGTTTCACCAATATCTGTATAAAAGAAACAAATATTTATAACCCGAAAGTATGGTCAAAATTTCTTGTAATCCCGGAAGAAGAATGTGAAATCCTCATTGTCTTCCTTCAAGTTTGTTGCCTGCTTGGGGAAGGTAAGAGAATAGGGTTTTCTTTTAGAACTCAAATTTTGGGTGAGGGATTTAAATTTATCTGGAAATGAAGATGATCGACTCTGAAAATATTTGACTCTGAGAATAGATGTATTCGAAATTATCAGATGCACATGGGATTTTTCATGATCATGTTAGTCTTATGTACATTCGATGATTCTTAAAATATGGATGAATAATTTGTGTTTCTAAATCTTTTCATAATTATAAAGGTAAAAACGAAACAATATTTTTTACTAATTACTTTTACTACTATTCTATAGATTAATTTACTCTTACTTCAACATGCATTGCGTGTGCGGGGCCACTAGCACATGTTATGGCAATGATCGTTGACTGGGTGACTTCCAGAATGTTTGACAAAGTCTGCCGAATGAACAATCAAGTGGACGGTGGCTTGAAACCTCAGCTATAAAAAAAATCAAACAAATTTCTTTATTTTTTTAGAGTATCTTCGATCTGGTCTTTAAATTTAAAAACGTCAAACTTATTTAAAGATTTACGTAGTAATTTGTTATTTTTAAATTTGATATACAAAATTCTCTCTCTTTCAAATTTTTAGCTTAATTTATTATTTAAAAAAAGAAGACGAGAGATTTAGCATTGCCTATAAAAATATCATAATAGAGGCCACGTCAACTTCACGAAGAATTTAGATTTTTAAATGACATGTTAGTTAGAGTATGACGTGAGTTAAACAATCTTTTTTAGCAATTTTATGAACATAATTTTTGTGTATATATTTAAATACAGATGTATTTAGAATCATCTGATATATGTGTAATTTTTTGTAAATTTAACATGCATCAAACGATTTCGAATAAATCTGTATCAGAATCTGCTCATAAAAGAATGGATTTTCTCATTTTAGGGTGTTATGTTTTACTTTGGCAGAGTATTAATATGTTCTATTTGGTCAAAATTAATTAAATTAATTATTTTTTGTCTTTATTAAAAAAATTATATTTGTTATTTTTTATCATTTTTAATGATTATTAGAGCGTCTCGACCAAAGAAATTTAAAAAGTATAAATTATGTTTAAAAATTAAAAAAATTCATTAAAGACGAAAATAAGTCAACACAAACGTTTTTTTAGATTTATTTTTTGTCTTTTTTAAATTTTTTTTAGTTTTTGACATAATTTTATACTTTTTTAAAATTTTTTGTCAAGAAAAATCAATAATTATAAAAAATTAACACAAAACAAAAAAATTTAAATTTCTTTTATTAAAAAATAAAAATAAAAATTCAATAAATTAATAATTAACACGATGTCGGTGGGTTTGTTTTTTATTATTATCAAAAGAACCAACTCTATTGTCGCCAATAACAAGGGTTTTTCACGTTTGCTATTAAAAAATGCTACAAATACATCACTTTTGCATATTATTTTTACACATTACTCAAAATTACGCCGTTTTGTGTTAAAAAATTATATTTATTTTTGACCCATATCGCTCAAAGCATATTTGGGTATTTCTCAATACAAAACGACGTAGT
>JABCMJ010048073.1:0-10740 GCA_014822125.1 Arbutus unedo | reverse complement strand
CAACCTCTCTCTGCCTCTTTACCACACATGCTCTCTTACTCTATCACTCCCACTGTTATTTATAATTGTCCTGGCGCTCGTGTATCATCAAAAAGATGTCTCATTTGAGGCTGTCATGACTCAACCAATCTTTTGTTGCCATATGGATGATAATTTTGTCCATTTGGCATGTGTAGAAGTGGTGGAAATTGATGGGTTTATACCCACCTTGTAAGAATTAACTAGAATGAAATTTAGACCTGAAAAAAACAAAGGATATTATTTTCTCCTATGGACAAATGTATGGTTTGAGGCTGTGATCAAAATCTCATTTGTTTTTTACTTCCTACTGATTAACGGCCGTGGTCTTATTTGAGTATTTATGATGGAAAGTTTGCCACATCAGCAGCTTGCATGGCTTGCCATGTCAGCAGTTCCAGGTAATCGTATACGCAACATAGCAAATTGTACTGCACCCACCAAATGGACTTGACATTCATCATCTAACTGCGGCAGCTGAACTTCTGTTGAGGAATCACCAGCCCCAGAGCTCAACTAACCCCTCAACAAACATTAAATTAGGTAGCTAATTCTAATGCACTTCCAAGAGTAATATTACAAATTCTCAACCAAAATGCAGACATAGAGAAACGGGGACCCTACTGTGGAGCAAGACTCGCGTCCGGATACCGAATGCATTTTGGACACCATATCATTATTTTGGCACACCATACACACTGTTATGCACTATACACAGCACGGCACCCGTGTCCTTGTCCATATATACACACAGCAGATGGTAGCATTGTTAATAACTGAAACACCTAAACAACTGAACTAATTTACAATTCACAAGCCAGGTTAGTTTGTAGGAACGCAGAAATTCTAAATGTTAACAAGAGTTTCATCCAGAGTTTTGACTTAAAGACAAGTCTGAAATCCCGGCAACGAGATCATCAAGTGAGTCCTCTTTCAAATCTTTCTGCTTTCCAGAATCATTGTAAGTCGAAGGCATTGGTCTTGTGGAACTTTCTGCAAGGGCCTTGTTCAGCTGCTTTATAAGTTCATCCTCCTCAGCAGGACTGTCCAACTCCCAGACTTTGAAGATATCTACCTCTGATGGATCCGGTGTAAAAGCTACATCCAACCAAGGATCATTATCTTCAACTTCTTTTGGGTACTCGCTATAATTAGGGAGAAAAGGATACCGAAACTTAGTTCTTGACTTCATAGTCTCACTCTCCTCGTCACTCCTCCGCTCCGCTTCTTCGTCAAAGGGAACAAAATCATCACCAGTCCTCTCAAGATCCGGTGGAGTTTGTGCCTCTTCACCAGAACGAAAATTTTCGAAGTCGGTTCCTTCATGGAAACCATCTCTTCCACTGGAAAATAATTCATGAGAATCGCGTTGCAAAGTTAAGATCTGCAGCAAGGCAGTTTTCAGAGAATCCCAGTCACTATCTGATGTTTCAGAGTCTTTGACAAGGCAGGAATCCGCCCAGGCCAAAACTTCAGAAGAGAGCAAATCTCCATTCTGATGGGACCCGATGGGATCAAGAACATACAAAGAGGAGGAGCCTTCCATCACCTCATCTCCTGTAGCCATGTACGCAGTTGTTACCCTGCCAGACATACAATGACAAGTGTCAGTCTTACTAAGGTGATAGTATTGCAATACCCAATTTTTGGCTAATGCATATTAGTACATTTTTTGAAAAGAAAGTGTCCCTACAAAATAGCAGAATTGATATTGCCACAAGAGAGAATAAGAACACCTAAACATGAAAGGTTTTCAGACATATTACTCTATCGATGATACAGGCTAAAATACATTGTCAAGGGTTGTATAGTAGCAACCCAAAAGCCAAACAGGTTCTATCAAGTGGATGGAAACATGTTGGTTAGATGGTGTTCAAGAGTTCTTTACGTAAGGACAATTAGCAATGCACTTTTTCGGCACCCTAAAGAAAATATTCAAGATAACTGGAATCACGACACATTGGAGAAAAGGTAGAACAAATTTTAACCACAAGTATTCAAGAATAACAAAAGCAACACCGAAACAGCTGATGAAGAGAGCTCTTCAGCAAGAAACAATCAAAATCATTAATATTGAACTACCAAGAGGTGCATATTAGTTTTACTTTCAGCAGATTTGCCATTCAGTTTTGACAGACCTCAAGATTTTTGTTTGCACAAGTCAAATAATCAAACTAACCGAGTCACTGACTCCCCTCCGTGATCATGTTATATCAAGTAAAGTCTTGGAGCCAATTATCATGCGACTATTTGAAGCATATATGATGCTACAACCTTCTATCAATTCTGATATGACCAACCAGTTTGCCTCACTAATTTTCTTATTCAAATGGCTTTCTGATGAAAGTCAAAAAATAATTTGTGTCGTTTGGTTTGGCACTTTGGCTTACTTGCAGTGCAACTGTACAAGTACAGAGTTTCTCGTTTCAAAAAGTTTAAAAACCAAACACGGGTACCAGTCAGGTTTCAGAAACTTCATAAACCAGATTCTGTGAAGTTTTAAGTTGTTAACTATGTAGTGTCCAAAAATAAAAGCGAAAGATTATGCAGGCGGTCAAAGGTCATAAGAACCCCAACTCTAATCCCAACGAATACCCATCACTAAAACAAAAACTGGACAATAATCATCATAGAGAGTCATCACCAGTTTTTATCACGAGTTCAACAACAAACTATCAGTTCTATGCTTCTAGCCCAGGAAAAAGTACCAGAATCCAAGCAACCAGACAAAGTTGTCCAGTACTAGAGTTGTATGAGTTGTTTTAAACTTGGAAACCACATAATCAGTGGGTGCAAACTTCTCATAGCCCAACACAGATATGGCATCCCTTGTGCAAATTATATTGGTTTAGTGACTCTACCCATGCCACAGATTCTAAAGTCCATGGTTAAAGTTGGTTTTTCACCTAAACCTCTACTATCAATTGCGTTTCTCATTTGGCGCAACCCAAACTTCATTGGTTTAGGACTTTAACCACGCCATAGATTCTAAAGTCCATGGTAAAAGTTGGTTTCTCACATAAACCTCTACTATCAATTGCGTTTCTTGTTCACCAGGAAGTAAACAAACCCAGATAGCCATATCCGTGGTGATAGCATTGGACCCTTTCTATGATCCTAACAAACATGAAGTTAAGAGAATTGCGCACAAAAGATAACTTATTTTGGGGAATTCAAACCACCAATTGGTGTAGCTAGGGTTTAACTTCACGTCTTCGTTAGTTTAAGATGCGATCTCCCTTATACATAATACTAAATTTATACAATCAACAGAAGAAAAAAAAAAATCAGACTCGTGTGTAAAGAACCACATGAAATAAGGAACTAAAAACGGAAACACATTGACCACAAACACGAAAATACAATGACAGACATTGAACAAGGAAAGAAGACGAAGAAGAAGAAGAAACCGACCTTCGGCGTCGCAGAGATCCGCTATGAAACACAAGATTTTGAGCAACTGGAAAACCCTAGATTTGTAGGGTCTGTTTACGACTGCGACCATGCAAGGGGCAGGGGACTCTGGATCATAATCCCAGCCGTATAGTTTTTCGTCGAAGCTAACGTACGAGGGTGCCTTATAATTCGGCCCATTAAACCAATACTACCTGTTAGGGGAAACTGATTGGGCTTTCTGTTAGAAACTTTTCTCAAATAATTGGGCCTCCCATTAGTCTAGATCCATTTTCTGTTTGGTTGCCAGTAGAAAGAGGAAAAAAGTAGAGGAGAAATTGTAAAAATTTTCCAACCTTTTCCCTCTTAAATATTCCCTCCTTAACCACGACTTCCAAACAAACCCTTAATCTGGCTTACCAAAGATTCAATTAGTGTCGTTCGGTCGATATCAGTGAAAAAGTATTTGATACTTAAGTTTGTCTGTGGAGAATAAAAGTTCAATTAAAACCACTTTGGTAGAGAGACAAAATGTACGATACTTTTAATTCTTTAATTTCCTTATACAATCAGACTTAGCATGTGCGGAACAAGCTCACGATGACATCATGAATAATTGTAGCTACCATTGACGTCGTGCATGGCGCACCAAACGTCAAGTCAGACACCACATGTAAAAATCGAACCAATTGGAGGACATGTGAAAGATGGATATATATACATTAGCCTGGTCATCCAGATTGGATATTATTTCAGCCCAACCACATAGCACGCGCCCTGAAAGCAAGTTAGTTGTGCAAGACCATGTTAATCACTTGAGGTTTTCGATCATGTCCATTGAACATTATCACTAAGCCTCATTCAATTAACGAACGAAAATGGTACAAGCTCAATCTACTACACTGGCAATAAAGATCAAAATAACTCATATATTTTAGGCGTCCACTTTGTGAGGTGGTTGTTAGCCGCATAATCGAGTGTTGCAGAGCCTATACATATGGTACAATATAAAATATGTATGTAGTCAGAACTTGAACGATTTCATGAATTAAATAAAACAGTAATAATTTTACTACAAATATTGTGTCCCATGTAAAAAACGAATTAATTTCTCTTTCTTATTTTTACATACACATACAAGTGGTTTCGCAACAAACTTTGTAGGAAAACACAAAAATAAAAAATAAATTATCTATTTTGTAATGAGACAACTTAGATACCAAAACAAAAGAAACAAAAATCCAAATTTGGAGTGAGGGGGTCACAGCCCATCAGACGAATAATTAGGGTGGGTCACGATTCATAATCGTGCCTTGCGTGCTTCTCTCTAACTACACGATTAAATATATACCCACAAAAACCACACACATAAATGGTGGGTTATATGTGCAATTAATGTACACACTTTTTTTATGTTAAGAAGTGTCGGTCCATTTTTGGTTTCTACTATTTAATAATTTGCTTTACACGCTGTCACACACTTTTTGTATATAGATTCAGATATAAATGTGTATAAAATTATTTAATATACGTAAAGTTAATATTATTTTAGAGGATTCAAACATATTTGTGTTCAAATCTCTGCACGAGGTGTTCGTAAACTTTTCCCAATTTGCTTGCCACCCCCAATTAAAAAAAAAAAATTGAGCACTAATATGTCTTTAATTTGTTTAGAATGGGTTATTCAGTACATTTGAAACACACCGACACGTGCGTTTCAAGACTCTTTTTTATTATATATTTGTGTGAAATTTATACTAATATTATATGAGTCTAGTAATCACATTGTGATGCTCTTGAAAAATCGATAATACAAATAAGAAAAAAGCTGAGACAAACGATGAGTTATCTATGAGTGAACAGTGAGACATAAAAACCCAATTCAGCATATGCCACTTTATACGTATTTGTCGTTTGTGATCATCTTGTGCTTTGATCAATAACCCATTATTAATAGCAATCCCGTCACATGCTTTCGTTTTTGTTTTAATGTCACTAAGCACAGTATTTCATAATCAAACCCCTTTAAATAGGCAGCGCGTGATAAATTATCCACGATAGTATTTGTATCTAGAGATTAATTAATTAAAATGTGCGTAAGTTGACCCAACACTTTAAATTATCCAAAAAAAAAATCAACCAACCAGGCCACCAGTTAAATTGTGTACGAAGGACTAAGCTCGTGTTTCAACTCAGTCGAGTCAGATTTAGGTTAAAATTCGTGAATTTACTTCTATTTTGACCGTTAGTTTCAGAACTAGAAAATTATGTAATTTATCGAGGTGTGTATATATTAGCTCAGACACTCAATAATAAAAAATAAAAAAACTATTTTTTTATTTTTTAAGTCGAATTAGGGATCTCAATTTTTTATTCCTTAGGCCCCAATATCTGGATAAGCTTTTGATTATACAAGACTAATTAGTAACAATAGAAGAAGAGTTGGTTAACTGATACTTGATAATTTCTTGACATAATTCTCCTTGAGTTCTTGTAATTTTCTTTCTTTTAAATACATCTTAATTGGGGTTGGTGAAGATATGGGGGTAGGGGTGGAGGGGGAATTTAAGTTAAATTGGAGTTGGTGAAGATGTTGGGGTAGGGATGGAAGAGCGAGGGGGAACTTGATTAATTAAGTATATTTTATGGCCAACAAAAACTCAAGCTTACCCTAATATTCAATGTACAAAATAACTATTTCCGTGGGACACGAGCGCTTTAGTGCGGGCTGTACCATAATGTTATAGAGCACTAGAAACGAGTTATTTTAGTTTTGAGTTGTTATGAAAATATTTAGAGTGAAAACGATGAAATTTCAAAAGGAATAGAATCAATTTTGAGGCCAATAACTCATTATTGTTTAATAATGGATACAGGAATAAAGCCAGGAGGGTCAGTAGGAGAGGTCACTTCTACAAGAAAAAAGATTCTCGATTATTATATAAAAAAATTCTTATGAAATATATAAGCTCGTTTCTACTGAATATTTTGAATATGTTTTATTTTGATCTTGAATACATATTCGTTTTTGTGTAGTAAAATTCTTGACTCCGTTTCTGAATGGATAGATAAAATCTCAAGAAAAGTAAAAAAAATAATGTTTCTAAAATTTTAATGTCGAGTTGTTATGAGAAAATATCAAGGCGGTGAACCTAACCCACCCACATATTGACAAAGTTAAAGACATTATGGTTTTGTCTACCAACGTTAATGTTTGAGTCAAAATTAGGTTAATTTCCATGCAGGTACCCATTGATCGCACAACTACTATTAACCAGTTCTGTGTTGGCAAATTAAATATGCTCGGCTGACTCAATTTCCTAAAAACAATTTGCAATTTGTTATCCCCTGCCCAAATCAAGAAATTCAAAAATAAATATGATCGGCTAACTCATTATTGGTTTTTCATATTGTTCAATTGTACCGTTTGACGAGGCGTTGCACCGACAAGATCAACCCTAAGACCAAATAGAATCATGCATAAACAAACCACTTCACTTACGGTCGCAAAGACCCTTATAGTGGAGGGAGATGGTTGGTGCCATCCCCAATCTAAATAAAAATAATTTTTTTTTAATTTCTAAATATTTTTTATTTATGAAGAGTTATTCAGTGCTTCTGAAACACCGCCACGAGTATTTCAAGTCCTATTTTATCATACATTTATGTAAATTTTATACTCATATCATATGTGGTGAAAAATATATATATACACCTTGCGGGATGCCCATGAAGCACCAAATAATTTTATTATTATTTAAATTAATTAATAAATCTACACAATAAGGAGTTGAGATGAACGGTGATAATGAATGAGCAATAAAAAATGCTGAATCAAATTCGATGCCACTCCCAAATATAATTTCTCAATCCGCCACTAGTTACGGACATAGTTTGGTAGTATGTTTTTGTAATAAATTTAGACCTTATCGAGTTAAGTATCTCAAAATAAGAGTCATGCTTAGCGACGATGAATAGGCCAACTTCTTCGTGTTATAAGCAACCAAGATTAAATTATTTGCTTCAATTTTTCAGCCCCTACTCTTATAAGGGCGGGGTAAATTCATAATTTCATAATGCAAAATCAATTATTTGTCCTCTATATGATATTTTTCTTATATTGTCTTTGGGGGAAAATGCGCAAGGTTGAAATAGTGTCTCATGAGCTAATAATGTACACAAACTTCTTCACGGGTTTGCTCATTTATACACATACAAATCTCTTCACGAGTTTGCTCATTTAACCTCTTATCTTCTTTCAAATATATTAGAAGTTCTACATTATTTTTTAATGGATAAAATATACCATAAAAATATAAGAGGAATTAAGAATATAACGATATTCAATAAAAAAGAAAGAAGATTGAGATTTTCATTTGCTTTTGATAAATTGTAAGCACAAATTGAGAATTTACCTATTAAAAAAGAGATTTGTTTCCTCTTCATTTCCCATGTTGACCTTCACTTTCTAACGGTCACAAGCCATTGCAACTAGATTCTATTAGCCTCTACCCTCTTGACTTTTCTAGTACAAGACGAGAGACCATTTTACCCTTCATCAATGAAGAATTATCTACTAATCTAATTAAATTTCAAACATCCTAACTAGGGTTGGAATTAGCAGCAAAATAAGCAAGTGCACCAACAAACGGTGCATTGATATAAGTCGTGGGCTCAGATTTTCGAAAATCAGCCCTATCATCTTCGTAAACATCATCTTCTCCTGGTCCGCCCACAACTGCCCCAACCAAATCATTCGGGTTAAGATCCGATGAGTTAAAATAAACGGATCCTTCCTTGCACGCAATGAACTGTGGATGAACTTTAATTGACGGTATCGATGAGCCACGGTGATGAATTTTCCGTGGGTAATAATTACTGTACCCGACCATATACGAAATCCCCTTGGGATTTTCACCTAGGATATAATCGACCTGCTTTTTGGCCATTCTTCGGAGGAGAGGCGGGCCCACGGTGACGCTGCCGCAGTTTATAGTTGTCGATGAACGATCGAGATAGTTTGCATAAACGAGTAGAAGGAATGTGATTGTGGTCGCGTGTTGGAGATTACTGCCTCCGGGTTTGTATATGAGGCCACCGGGTGTGTATTCGATGTGTGAGGAGTCGGATTCGGGTACGAGGGTGCACATGAAGCTATCCGCTGAGGCCTTGTATGATTGGAGAGAGTACATTTGGCCTTCTAGGACTTCCTGCATTATATTATTTTTAAATGTCATTTAATGCATGAAAAATGGACATCAAATGTTGTACCTAAACTATACATTCTGCTATTCTTTTAAAGGATTATAATTGTTTGGAATGTAGCTAGGGTGGAATCTAATAATTCTTTCTATTTTGTATAAGAGAAAGTCTATACATATAAATTTCTATGCACAAATTCGGATACAATTGTGTTTAGAATTGTTCAACGCACATGAAATTTTTTCAAAATAATGAAAACTTCACGTACATCAAATGATTACGAATATATCTGTCTAAATCCGTACATAAAAATTATGTATGTAGACTTGTTTTTTCAATATATGGCATTACATAAAGTGAGAGAGAGATCCATCAACAAATATTTATTTTACATCTAACAAAATGATTGGATGCGTTACTTATGTATTTCAGTTATATCCAGTTTAATAAGAAGTTCGTACTCTTTTTTCCCATCTTTGTTCAATCTCGATTTGAATAAATATTGCCTAATTATTTGGATAATTTTTTGATGATCAAAACGTCGCGAGAATGACACGCAACATATCCTGTTATGCACTACTAACAATAAAGATTCCGGATCAATAATATTAGATGATAACATTTTAATATGTATTTAGAACCCATATAAATCTCAGTTGATGTGATGCCATATATAAATATCACCAACCCACAATGACCTGAGGTTTTCTGATAAGATTAGAGCAGTACACTAACCTTAGAAACAAGCACATTAAGGCCAGCATGCTTATTATCCCACCCAAATTCATTAATATTGTCATCAGCTCCGAGTGTTTTGCCATTGTTTTGGATGTAATTGAGGTAAGAATCATCCTGTGACGCCCTCCTCAGCCACGCTGCACCCCATAGCAACTCGTCCTGCGTGCAGCCAAAACCCAACCACCCACGAAAATAATTAATTAGTACAAACAAACTACAATCCCAATATATTCTAAGTCGAACTATTCATTCACGAGATGTACCCATGAATTTTGTCTCACCTAATCATTTGAAAACACCCACTCGTCGTTTTTGGTTACCCACTCGTGGGTTTTTTGGTAAATTACCTCGACCTCCCCTGAGTTTTTTGGGAAAATACACTGATTTTTTTGTTATCTCTCCTACCGTTTAAAAACGAATTGCAACATTATTTTTATCACTTTGAAATAACCAATGTTAAAAATTGAGATTTTTTTGAAACTGAAACTTAAAGAAATTTCAAAAACTCTGTGAGAGTTTTAATTTCAAATAAATCTCAAAAATTGAACATAGGCAAAATAAGATTTTTTAGGAATTATGCTTCAAATTGTTTGCCAAAAAAAATTTGGCCTTAAAAGGGAGGTTAGTGTAATTTACCCTAGTCTTTTTTTTGTTTTTTTGGGGGAACAAATGAACATCATTCCCTCATCTTTAGGGCAAGACCAGTTTTCCAAAAAGTAATGAATAATTTGAAATTCACTGTAAAAATCAACTTAGAATCTTCTGAAAAGGGTAATCCAATAAAAAGGCTTGCCTGATATCCATCAAAATCACAATAAAATGGGCAAACTCCATCTCTGATGTTCGTATTATCGCTGTAAGCCCCTCTGTTAGTGTCTGCAAATTCAAAGGCTTTAACGGCAGTTCTCAACAGTGTTTCCGAGTAACCAGGATCAGACGAACGAAAGGCCATAGAGGAAGCTGCTAGAGCAGCTGCAGTCTCGCCGGCGACATCGGAGGCCGGGTTCGGGGCATCCACTGTGTACACAGTCCTTGCCGTGTCCATATCTTCAGGTCTTTCCCAGCAACTGTGGTCCGAATTTGGGTCCCCAACCTGTGAAAAAGATGCTTTTAAAAGCTCAACCACCTGCCCAAATTATGTACTCATAAACTTTAAGAAGAAATAATGCATTTGTGAGTCAAATGATGAAAGAAAAACTGGGCTTTGGCAAGGACGGATTATGGCCTAAGAAAAACTGGGCTATGATACAAGAACCCTGCTGAAAAATTGGATTACGGCAATGAAGTACACGGATATTCTGCCGTATGTTGTGCACGTTATAAAATTACCCAAGCGATTGAACAATATTAAGACAATTTTTAGTGGCCTAAACAGCGCTGTGTTGACTA
>JABCMJ010048062.1:0-15260 GCA_014822125.1 Arbutus unedo | reverse complement strand
ATCAATAAATTTTGCATTAGTCATAATATATAGTTGAAATTTAGTTAACCATGACCTAGTCATGATAGTTGATATTTACACTCAATTGACAAAGAGCAAAACAAGAACATTGCACAAAGAAAACCATAAATCCAATCAAAATATTTTTTACTTTAGAGAATAGAATTCTGTAAACGTGTCGAATAATCTGAGCAGTTGATTGGTTAAATTTGACTTGAAAATTTATGAATTTCAAGAATATATGCGAGTTTAACTTGTTTAAGAAGCGAGTCATCTCAAATGAGTTTTTCTCGAATTAATCATAAGCCGAATTCAAATAACTTGAATTTCTTATACATCATGGCTATGAAGTAATTTGTTCGACCTAGATCTGAAAGCTCAATAAGTTTCAAAAAATGTTCCAATTTGATTTGTTTATGTAACAAACTGATTTTGAATGAGCTAGCTTTTAATGAGTTGTCCACAAGCTCAAAGTGTTTGGTGCGCCCCTGGCGGCCTTGGAAAATTCAAAAAATCGAGTGACTGTTTGATGCCCTAGGAAGGCCTCGTGAAGAGTTGTTCCTAGTTCGTCCCCCGTCCTGCACCCGACAACCCGTTCTCGCCGCTGTCGCCGCGGGTGCAACTCAAGGAGTCCACTAACAGTCGACGGGTTTGGGACTGGGACCCTCATGCCCAGTCCTCAAAGCCAATCCTTTTTCCAAAGTTACAGATCTATTTTACTAACCTCCTTTGCCTACAATATTATATCGACTGGAGGTTGTTCACCTTCGAGACTTGATGCGATTGGAAGATCACCACATGTTGCATGGTATCCATTGCGCCCCCAGAGGCCCTAGAGAATTTGGAGGACCAAGATTAAGACAATATAACTACTCTATTAAGTCGTGCCACACAATCGAGAGCTCAAAGTGAGCCATTTTATGGTAAGCAAAATTGACAATGCTGGGTGAATCGAAAGTTTGGTTACAGTGCCTAATCCCCTAGAACTCACAGAGAGTGTTAATCGATTAAGACAACGGTTGAAAGGACATTGCATGTTGCTTAGTGTCCGATGCATGCGTGAAGCCCTTAAAAATTTGGGGGACCAAGCTCGATGAGGTTAGTTTATTTATGAGCCGTACTTAAGAGAGTTGATCAGTAGCCCAATCCAAGTGGGGAAGTCCCAAAGAGGACTTCAGTTCCTTTGACCCATCTACAGCCCAAAATCCCACTTTCTGTGGGCCATAAGTCCGAATATGTGTGACCAATTTCAGCCCCAACCTTAAGGCCTAATTCTACATACTTTCAGCCCAAATATCTCCCTTGACGAAAACAAATGAGAAAGCCTACACGCAGACTTTCACGAACAAATCTACACACAAATGTGTTCTGAATTATTTGATGCACATGAAACCCTTCAAAATAATATAAATTTTGCTTGCATTTGACAATTCCAGACACATCTGTATCCAAATCTGTACACGGCAATTGTGTGTAGACTTGCTCAAAACATAAATAGACACACTTACATGCTAAAACAAACTAAAATAATTAGCTATAGTAAAAGAACTCTTCAGAACAATCTTCTAAATAATCCACATGTACAGAAGTGGTCCGTGTATTAGTAATCATTCAAATCATTTGATACAAATTGGAAGCCTAAAAGAAAAGAAAAAACAAAGGTAATAAAAAAGGAGATACAAATAATCTGGATTATTTTTGGTAGCCATAAGTTTGCCAACTGAGACCCATCAAATAGTGCATCCCAGTGTACTTATACTGTGCTGCTCTGCACCAGATTCCAAGCTAACTGAACTCATTATAAGATATCTTCCACGGAACTATAGGCCCAATGGGTGATCATAAATCTTCTTCAATTGAAAACAATAATTTAGCAGATAGCTCATTAGCTGGTTCTTCTTTAAAGTTCTCCCAAATGTACCAGATGTATACCACACTTAACTATAGCTTGTTCTTTCGCCATTCCAACCTGTTTCAAAGAAAATTAAGTAAAAACTTTAGCACATTCAGCAGATAGAGGAAGAACCTCGATGTTCTTCTGAGTTTCAACCGTAGCCATGAAAGAGCATCAAAAGACTTGGAACATAAGAGCTTGTAACACATCAGTTATGTCAGTAGGGAAATGATTTCCAGCCTCAAGTACCTATGAAGGCATAGTAGGTAAGGCGGCCTCTTGAGAGAGGAGTGGTACTCGTATAGTGGGCTGTAGCAAACAATAGGTGTCTACTAAGGAGGAGGGGCATCGGAGCCCCTTGTTGTGAAGGATGTCTAAATACAAATCTTGAGATGCTTTGATGTTGTGCTTGTGAACGCTCAATGTACGTGCCAGTGAACCCCAATTTTTTTTCTTCTAATGTCCTTTGAGAATTGTGGAGTGTGTAATTTTAAGCATTAAAAAGACAAATTCTATAGTGCATTAATAAGAAAGTTGTGCGAAAATCATTCCCCATATGGATATCACCTCTATAATTTGCTCCAAGAATTATCTACATAGAGAAACATAGTATTCTTCATTAACAATTAAACATGGGAGGAAATCTAGGATGGTTACACCATTGGGATGAGTATCTCTTCGCTGTAGACCTTACGTAGTCCCTCCGAGAGGTGGTAACAAGTTCAACAGGAGGTTACTAATACAGATTTCGGTCAGCAGTGCATTAGTTAATGATTCCCACCATTCATTTCCCTTATCAATGCAATGGTGACACGTCAGATGATGAAAAAAATTGGTGATCAAAGCATTACCATAAACTGACACAATATTGAGTAACACACTCTTATTAACAGGTAATTCAAACAGAAAAAGGTCAACAGGAAATATTGACTGCTGACAGGCAAACTAAGCATGATACATCCTAAAAGCATAATCTGTTTTGTTTTAGTTTTGTAACAATGAATATAAACCATTTTCGTATTTCAGAAAGGAAAGCAAAAAGTTCTCTATTAAAGCTCAGGATGCTTACCAACAAGCTTCAGGTACACTGAGACAAATCGAAGTGGCTACATATTTCATCAAAATCGAGTTACTTGTTGCAGCATTTGAGAAGCATTTGATTGTGAAACCAACTGATCTGAACTCGGGGAAGGTCTAATAAGGTGGTTGGTGCCAACCGGGTTGATGAGCCCCTGTCTAGCTACCTCTTTACCGTTGTCCATATTTGCTTCAGGGTGTGAAGATTCCATCAACGCACGTATCTAACACCACAAATTCAAGTTGATAGGATGATTTAGTACCGCGGGATAGAAAAATACAGTGAAATGCAAAAATAGATCTTTTGGCTCACCATGTCGAGACGCTTCTTGTGGAGATCACTTGATGGCTGCATCCACATTCCAAAATTAGATTAAAAATAGCTCTTGCAAACTAGCATTTTATCTTATTATAATCAAGAGTACTTTTACACCTGGAACACATGAGAGGCCCAATTTGATCACCAAACAAAGCACTCAAGAAAAGGAGATGAATTCCCACATAAGCACCGTTCAAACACATGCAGTAATAAGAGAAGTAGGTAAATACATGACAAACTCCAAGAAGTGTACTAGAAAGAAAGGTTTAATATTTTTCACACGAGTTTTAAATAGGTATAGTTTCTAACCGTGCATCAACAAGGGTTCCTCAGGAATATGATCAAACTCTTCATAGATATCCATTTCTACTCTTCTCCAATGCAAGAAGACCGATCACTACGTACCCACACATTGCACATGGCAATTGGCAATTGGCAATTGGTTGTCCAATAATGAAGAAACATCTTTGCCTAACGGAGTTTATGGTATCAGGAATAGTGGTAAATGCAAAAAAATAGTAGCTTGTCATTTTGACTCGAAGCACATCTGGGAAATTGACCAGGCTTCAATTGGTTGGGGTAAAGTCGTGCCTACGAGAAACTACCATTTTACCATCATAGCTTTTGTGTTTTATTGTAGGCAGGCAATCCCACATTGGTCAAGAGGGGGAAAATAAAATCCAAGACAAATGACACCAGATTAGCAAGCATATACTTGTGCCTAAGCAATCCACCGAACCAGTTCAATAAAATCTCATTAACAAATGCTTACATGATTCTGTTGGTATTTTCTCTCTTCGCTTGAGTAACCAGGAATGGTCAATCGCCAGTTTTTCTCTGCAAATGATTTCACGTGATCAGACCAAGTCTCCCATTTTCTAAGAAGGAGCAAAAATATGAAAATCAGTGTATCATGCTCTGATATGGTGCATACTATCAGAATGGCAAAGTGGCAAGCACATACCTAGATGTAGCAGCACATCCTTGGACTCTAGAGTTGACGATTTTCGATGCTTTGCCAAACTGCATGCAAATGTAGTTACCTGCAAAATGGGCACAACAGATTCACAACCGGGACCACAACAATCCATTATAATACATAAAAATACTCTAACGTAAAATTCAAACGGAAACAAAGCATTAATATGGGCTGTAAAGGCAAGCTACTTAAAAAGGTAACTAACTAGCAGAAATGCCATGTTTTAGCATAATGCAGTTAGATAGTCCGAGAAAGTCATTCATAAAACACAATACAATACTACAAAGATGCATGCACAGTTCTCATGGGACTTACAAACCAGAAAACAAACTTTCCCCCAACAACATTTGAGAAGGCAAGGCAAGGCCAACACTCGTATCCACTTAAAAGAACATTTTGAGATTGATACCCCCGATCCCCCTTCATAAATTGTTCACTTTTACTCCATTAGTGTTTCTTGTATCTCACTCTATTGTCTTCAAATTGTTTCAAACCTTAGAACAACACCAAAGCATTGGCCCAATATATGTCAAATGTAACTCATAGCCACCATCCACTTTTTAAAGCTCCCTAATCCATGACTAAAGGGATGTCCAAAATTCGAAAAAGGGGCCATATTTGCAATTTATTCTGGCAATCTTTCAGAATTCAACAATAGATTTGGCTCTTTCTCTCTTTTTAAAGTATCCACCTCAAAAGAGACCCACAAATGCAATTTGAATATGGCTTTTAACGAATAAAATTGAAGAAGTAACATCTTTCAATTGTCTCAACATTGTTAGACTTTGCATTTTAGTTATTGTGCATAAAGTTGCCAATGTTGTGCACGTTCATAAGCCATTCGAAGGCAACAGCATGTTTTCTTTGACCGGTGAAATGCAACGTTGTGCATGCCCTCCACGTGTGAGCCACGCCTTGCCTTGTACGTTTGTATGCCTTGGCACATCTTCTTTGGCCTGTGACATGCCCATGTCGTGCATGACCTCAACGTGTTACTCTCCATGGGATAAGACAACATGAAAACACAAGCAGCTAAGAAACCATAATAATGAGTGGTGGTTTATCCATTCTACTAGAGAAAGGAGAGCACCAATTGGTGTGAAAAAGTTTTTGAAGTTGTCACAAAAGTGATTTCCAACATTGCCCCGATAAAAATGAACTTAAATATAACATGAATTAACTCTTTGGGCGAAGTGGTAAAGTTACTCGCGCCCACTATCACACTCTCACACCCCACGTATTCAAATGCACACGCACACTTCGTGCCCAACTTCTAGTTAAGATAATTTTCATTAAGTAACTTTATTGATAAAATATATTATCCATGTCATTATTTGTAGTGAGAAAGTATTCCACTATCTTATCATGTTTATCAAGTAAATATTTTCATTGAAGTGTATATAAAAACTAATCTTAATTAATGGCTCCGCCACTAATATCACAGAATAACTTGACAATCATAACCAAGTGAAAGTTGCCAAGTCCAATCAGTTTTCTAATTTCATTTAGCTCAAAAAAAAATAAGGGAGATTGCCAAATCCACAGCCGTTTGATCTCCACAGCCATGCCTCTCACCAAGAAAGGGTACTTGTGGATAGGGGTGCACATTTGACGGGTTGGGCTGGGCCGGGCTTAAATTACATAATAACAGAACTTGTGTACCTAAGTCCGTCCAATTAATAAATGGTTTTCAGTTGATATTCCCAAGCCCGATCGTTATCGTATCAAATATTTATTTCAAGAGATATTCCCAAGCCCATTCCACTAAATGGCCTTAAAAACTCAACCCAATACAACCTCATGAGCCTAAATACTAATCCCAAATCCTTATAAATACAGGCTGGGATGGGGGGCTGAGCAGGTTGACAGGCTTGCATGCAGACCCTACCCTGTGTCATTTAGTATCCATTGAAGCCCTCCATTTCACCAGCAAAAGGTATTGTCTACAAGACCCACAATAGCCCAAAATAGGTACTAAAATCTTGGATTTTTATCCTCAAACACAACCCTTTTGTTGCCACATCCAAAACCTAAAAGCTTCTATTTTTACTGGTACCTCTTTAGTCATAAAAACCTAGTACATCAGCAACAAAACTCAAGTTTTCCAATGCCATGCGTCAAAGTTACTTGTGTGATCCCCTACTCATCCTACATCACAACATCAAAGCACACACGCGCATGTCTTAAAGCAGAAAAAGACAGAATGCAAGCAAGTTTGAAGATGTTACACCGCGTTAGCCAGCCTCACCGAATCAATGAAGTCATCAGCAATCTCCAAAAGAAGATCTTCAACTTCAGGGTCCAACTTTCCTTGTGAATCCACCTGAAGACCCAAATGAGGATTAGAGTGACAGTGTGGAATTCCTTCATATACAACCCTATCCTTCAAAATGGCTCAAAAATTGTGACTATTCATGTGTTATACGCAAAAACTCCAAATCATTTAAAAAAACTTCTATCCAACAAGATTTTCGCGCACGCTCGCGCGTGTGTGTGCGCGTGCATGTGTGTGAGAGAGAGAGCAAATTCAAAATTAAACATATTTACTCTTAGTACTGGTTTTCCCAACTGACAGCCACATTCTCTACGGTTCTCTAAATCTCGGGAACCAAAAAATTAAGCTTTCACTAATTTTATATGGTTCATCAGTAATTAAGTGTGCAAATAATTTAACCCAGCCAGATTTTGTGCAAGTGTGCACTCATGCACGTGCGTGTGTCAGAAAGACAGAGAGAGGAACAACTAAAAATGCATTTAGTCTCCCCAAGGGAATTTCAAAATTTAACATCTTCACTATCACTATAGATTTTTACCCAATACCCACTAACAAGCACATTCAAAATCGTTCCCTAAAACACTGGAGCCCAAAGAATTCAACTTTAATATCCGAATATAAGGTTCATTTGTTTACTTTCAAAATTCAACTGAAGTAGTATAAATAAATAAAGGATGACCTGTGAAACCAAATCCTGTATCTTTCTCTTCCCAAGAAGTTGGTTGCTTGCTTCTGTTCCTAGACTTGAACTGCCCCCCGGAGTAGTTGTTCCAGATGCAGTAGCATCTGGCTGTGATCCTGTCAAACTTAGTGACTTTTGGCCAGCTGGCACTGCCATCCTTGGAGATTGCTGCTGATTCAAAAGCTGTTGAGGTGGTGGTGATGGTTGCTGCTGTTGATGTTGCTGTTGTTGCTGCTGCTGCTGCTGTTGTTGTTGTTGTTGTTGGAGTTGCGGCTGTACAATTGGTTGTTGCTGCTGTATGAACTGGGATAACTGCTGTGGGTTCAATGCCATAGAAGGTTGCTGCAACTGGGGAGAAGAAGCCAATTGCTGCTGTAGCATTTGTTGCCTCTGTTGAAGACGATATGAAGGGGAATTAGGAGCGGACATCCCAGGCATTTGCTTAAACCACGGTTGCTGCGTCAAAGAGCTCATGGCTGGCTGTCCATTCTGAGCCAAACCAGATACCTGGGGGTTCACAAATGATGTCCTCGGAAGGCTTTGAGACGGCAGTTTCTAAATGAAAGAAGAAAAAAATGCAAGGAAAAAGAAGATGGGTTAAAATAGTGCAAGAGAAAAAAACAAAAGACAACACAAAAAATGGAACCTTTGCTAGGCAAATACTGTAACACACCAAAACTAACAGAAAAACTTTCCCCATTTTCAGTCTGTCTGTTGTGGAGTGTAGCAAGTTTCCATTATAGCTGTCCCTTTTGAAAGGTCAATGTGAAAAACTATTGTAGCTTCCCTCCTATTTTCTCTGATGCAGTAGTTTTCAAGAGTTTCCCAACAAGATGGCAAGCGATCTTTCAATTTCATGTAGGCATCACTTGAGAACGTTACACTTTGTTTGTGAAATGCTTGCTCTCTTAACGGTAGTAGTTCCAAAGATGGACACACCCTCCCTACCATATTATAAAAGATATCGACATGGGATAGAACCACATCCCAATGTGATATGCATATGTGACCATTAAAGAAAACAAAATGCAATGGGATGCCTTAGGATACATCTTATTGTCATATGTATCGGTGACCGATGACCAATCCTTGCCGTAGATGAGATTCCAATTACTGACACAAATTTTGAAATTTTCCAATTATTGACACAAATTTTGACATGGAAAACACTTAAAAAGGAAAAAACGCTAGTTCAAAATTCGTAGATACAAATAACAACTATCAATTATTCAGCACTGTTGATTACAAATAAGTGAAATAACCACAAGCCCGAGTACAGTCTAATACTTAAGATCATCAAATGCTCTTTAGAAAACAGAAACTCCAATCATAAAAGAAGACATTTAAATGCAGAATAATTTCACTCCTTGGCTTAGGGGTTGAACTGAAAGTACTAAGGTATGTGAACTGCAATCTAATAGAAAAGGAATTAGGATCCATTAGGCCTTAACAAATTCCATATCTGAATCTTGTTCCAATGAACTTGGAGCTCCGAAATGAAGAATTGAATGACTTTGAAACACAAAAATTAGAATAGTGTAATCACGAGTTGAAGGTTGTGTGGTTGGATGTGCGTTCTTCAGAAGTTCAACAGAAAAAAGGCTTCCAGGTACTGTAGACACGCAACGTGAAACCAAAAAAAAAAAAACTATTGATCGAAAGCAACAATTACAGGATGGAATAGTTAACATATGTTAAGTATACAAATAATAGAATTACCCCTATCTCTAATAGCTTAAGCTTTTAGATGAATTGGTGGTTAACAATCTAATATGATATTAGAGCAAGCAATCCTGTGTTCAAACGAAACTCACCCACTACCTGGTAATTAAAATACTTGCACGTGTCTAGCCTGCTTATAGAGGAGAGTTTGGCTAGAAGTAAGGGCGTGTGGTAAGGATATAAATAATAAAGTTACTCCTCTATCTAATAGCTTAGCTTTTAGATGAATTGGTGGTTAATCTAATAGTATACAACTAAATGAGATTTATCTTGGGACATATCAAGGCCATTGTGAGCCACATTATTTGTTTTCATGTTGCTTAGATGAGAGTCGAGTCAGCAATAACATAGGAGAGCCTGTGAGCTAGAACAATCACCTCTTGCATTTGCAAGAAACGCGATATTAACCATCCATAAAGTACTTGTCAGTTGTCACCCAATTATACTAGATCAATCACCAAGGCGTCCTATACAGAGACCCTACAATTTATTTGAACACCTACCGCAATTTATTTGAGCACCTAGTATATCTTGAGATTGTCAAATAAAGTTTACATGCAAAATCTTAAGGAAATATACACACGAAGAACCAGGAAGGAGGACGCCCCCCTCTCTTGGATCTGTATTGAGGACTAGTTTATTAGTTATTACAACTGCAAACAATAATTCTTGTGAATATATTATATAACAAAAAGCCACAACTTATAGGCATTCATTCTGACGTCCTAGAGTGCACAATCCCTTTAGGCCTGTGTGAACATGAAACTTGACAGGTTTTTTGCTCCAATTGCAGGGAATTGTTTTATGAGCAATGGCCAGACTTAAATGGTTTAACCAAAAATACAGCCCTAGATAGAGCAGAAGGCAAAGAGATAAGGCAATCTTTTCTTGATTGGAAGTGCACCGGAGAAACGAAAAGAGTGTATAGATCATTATAGCCAAGACACCCACTTGCATTACAACAAAAAAGATCCAGGCTTTTGAATCATGGAGGCATGGATAGGTGAAAAGTTATAGGAAATCAAAGAAATAAACAGTTTCTTCACTTCATTGTCTTCTTATTTTTGTGTCATCTATTTCTTTATAGCTCCATAAATCCCATCAGAAATCCACAATCCAAACACAGCGAAAGTGTTTGAAAAAGTCTAGCCAGAGCACAAAACCTAAAAGAAGAGAAAATGAGCAGAATAAATTCAACACCTGATTTGAGGAGAGTGATGTTTGTTGCGATAGTTGTTGCCTTAATTGCCCTGCAGTCATCCGCTGTTGTGCATATGCAAGGTTTCCATTCACTCTAGTTTGCGGGCTCAAGTTGAGGGCTCCCATCATTCCCATTGGTTGCATTCCTTGCAGAGGTTGCCCGGGCAAATTTCCCGGATGAAACTGGGGTCCTTGTGCCAGCCCTGTTTTTTGCCTTGGCTGCACCAAACATCGCACTTGTTAAAGAAAAATACACTCCATGGACATTTCAGCAAAAAATCCGGGAAAAAAAAAAAAAGTCAATTTGTGGCATCTCCAGCCATTACTCAAATTTGAGGTAAGAAAACCTCATAAATCCCTATCTGCTCCTTCGCCCAAACTCATGTCAAAAGGACTAAAACTAATTAGCAAGTAAAATCCAGGGGACTCTTTTCCTTAAACTTTTTTAATACTACATTGTGGCTTTCCAATTTATCATTCTGCCATCAAAAAACTACTCAAATTTATGCTCAAATCAGTATTTTTGCTCATTGGAATGGTATGAGTTCATATAAAAGATGAAGTTTTCTCTAAATCTTTCGCTCAAACCTCCTAAAACCCTATCCGCTCCTTCACCCAAACTCGTACCAAAAGGACTAAAACTATATGCAAGTAAAATCCAGGGGTACTCTTTTTCTTAAACTTTTTTAATACTACATTGTGGCTTTCCAATTTATCACTCTGCCATCAAAAAAATACTCAAATTTATGCTCAAATCAGCGTTTTCGCTCATTGGAATGGTATGAGTTCATATAAAAGATGAAGCTTTTTCTAAATCTTTTGCTCAAACCTCCTAAACCCCTATCTGCTCCTTCGCCCAAACTCGTATCAAAGGACTAAAACTAATTTGCAAGTAAAATACAGGGGGGCTCTTTTCCTTAAACTTTTTTAATACTACATTGTGGCTTTCCAATTTATCACTCTGCCATAAAAAATTAGTCGAATTTATGCTCAAATCAGCATTTTGCTCATTGGAATGGCATGAGTTCTTATAAAAGATGAAGCTTTTGCTCAATTTTATGTAAAAGTATGAGTAAAGGGCTGCAGATGATCTAACAAACAGTTATGGCTCAATGTTAATCCAACCAAGAAGTTGTTCCCCATTTTAGCTTTTTCCTCTGAATTCTCAACAAACAGTTCGTACCGATGGTAAATACTGGGATTGCAAATTCAACTGGGCCGCAGCCGCAGCTTGGCCGGACAACATGGGCAGCTGCCCAGTCTGACCTATCAACGCCGCTGACCGCGCAAGGTTTCCACCGCCCATCTGTTGGTGCTGATTTTGCTGCTGCTGCTGCTGCTGTTGCTGTTGTCCCCCTCCAAAATTCATCTGCCCATATATCCCCGCCTGCTGCCGCATTGCACCGGCCCCCATCGTCGCCACACCATACTGCTGATGCTGCTGTTGAAGCTGCTGCTGCTGCATCTGATTCAACCTCACCATCGACGGCGTTCTCTGTAACCCCTGCTGCATCTGAAAATTTGATCCGCCCATCAAATTACTCTGTTGTTGCTGCTGTTGAAATTGTTGCTGCTGCTGTTGTGATGATGCGATTTGCTGCTGCTGCTGCTGCTGTTGTTGTTGGACGTCAATTGAAGGGGATTGAGAGATGTTTGAAGGAGAAGCGATATTAGGGTTTCCCGAGTTCTGCGAAATCGAATCGATCGCATTGGGCTGTTGGATTGGGTTTGGGGACGACGTCGACGGATTCTCCGCCATCTTCCACGAAAATTCAGAGGTTTCTTGATTATTATTCTTCGCTAAATCATGGGGTAGTGAGACAGTGAGAGAATCTACGAGTTTCGAAATCGGGGGAGAATTTGATCTAACACGGAGAAAGGGGGCTTAGGTGGGAACTGCTTATATGCGGCCGGGAACTCTCGCAATCATTACATACAGAAAAAGTCAACTGTCAACGATCAATCAAAATTATCCCTTTGAATATAACTATCAATTTGTTTTGTGGAAGGATAAATATAGTATCGTCTTAGGAGGTAATGGTGCAATTTTAACTCGAGAGTCTTCCGGTCAATGTATGCATATCTCAATTTATTTAGGTCGTAATGGTGTAATTTCACCATAAAAATAAAATTATTAGATTATCTGATTTTTTATAATTCAAAGTGTTCGGATTAATTTATACATATCTCAACTAGTCTTTTAAGACACAAATCTAACAGAATCTCAATTAAAATTAGAACAAAACCTAGCATTAATTAACCTCATAAAAATTAATAGCACTTAAAAATTTTCGAACTTGAAACCTTAAGAGAAAACAAACATCTAAGTCATGGACTTTGATCATTGTGTCAATTTATTGGGGATAACCATTATAATATCGTCAATCTTGGGTTTTAACCAATCGCATTAACCACACAAAAAAATAACAGTACAATCAGATGCCTTAGAGTATGGAATTACAAAAGCATAGCATGGTCGTAGTTGTCCCCCATACCCCTTAAGCAAACCACCATAACCGCATCTAAATTGATAATCGACCATTGCCTCCTTCTAAAATAGCTCGTTGGTATCTATTTTTTTCCTCGTAACCTATTAAATCATGTGAATAATTTTGTGGTGGAAACAGAGTTAAGGGTAAAGAGGAGGCACTTGAATAGATTTTTAATGGTGATGATTGCAAGAAAGAAGAGGGAGATCGATGTAGAGATTTCTAAATGAGCGAGTTGTCAAAATGGAACATGAAGAGAATGACAGTGTGTTTCAACACAAATTTGAATTGGGATTTGGGTGAGTGTGTATTTTGACTCAAGTTCAAATTGGACTTTGTGTGAGTTTGGATTCTACTAGGTGATTTGGCACTGTTCAGGCAAGAGCCTCAACATTATGTGCGAGTAGAACGAAAGCTTTATTTTTTAGCGAAGTACAAACTAAAACCTCGACATGTGCTCGTGGAACGCAAGATTTGTTTTATAGCAAAATACATACTGTCGGCACACGATGCTCTTATGCTTGTAATGTTCTTTCAAATTAGGTGGAAGTTGAAAATTGGAACAACATGCAAATAATTAGAGACTTAAAGTAATTACTTGCGCAAAGAATACTTCAAGGGCCCAATAAAAAACATGAAATTGACTTAAGGATCAGAGTGTAGTTTCCCTAACGAAGAGAATCCGGCAGGTGAAGTAAACGAGGAGAGAGAAATATCCAGTGAGAGAAGCAAACCCACAACAATAGGGCCCTCCATCTGTACCCTCAAATCTCTGCACACATTTGACTCTCTCTCTCCCCCCTTCCCCCCCCCCCCCCCCCCCCCCCCCATATATCCTCCTTCACGATCTCAGGGCTCTGCACCAGCAGCCGGATATTTGATTTCACGGCTGACCTTTTCCCCACACTTTCTCTTGGGATTTCTTCTTTTTCTCCGTGGGAAGAAATATGTTCCATAAGTTTAAAGTAAGTCTGTAGGAAATAAGAGATCCAATTACTTCCTCCGCCGTTTGCATTGACGGGTACTGTTTGTTTTCTAATTTGAAATCATGTTTTTGTGTGAATTCTCCTGCCTTAATTTTATTGGGTTTGTTTTTTCTCTTGTTTCTCTATCTGTTCTGTAAATTTCGAAACTTGCTTTGTTTCTACCCTGAGGACTCTCTCTCTCTCTCTCTCTCACACACACACACACACACACACAAAATGTCCAAGTGTATGAAAGTTCAGTATTCAAATTCAGTTATTCATACTGCTAGATGTTGAGACTCTTTTGATCTATTTATTTGTTTCTTATGGGATGATTTTTCTCCTGGATTCTGAATCTGTAAAATCAGAAGAAAAGTTTAATTACCCACCAAAAGCATAACTTTTCTTCCAATTGCTGTGGGCATTGACTAGACTTTGGTTTTTTTTTTTTCTTCTGGGTTTCTAGTTTCAAACCTTCATAATCAGAGCTTTGGAGAAAAGGAGTATTCTTTTTTATGTATTTTAAGAAGCCTCTTTAGTCTCATGTTTTCTTCTCCTCGAAATAACCGGTCACCGATTTGTAGTAGATCCGTTATGAACAAGTAGGAAAATGAGTTCCAAGAGAGCAGAGCTGTTTATGGCTGGTTTGTGAGGAAGGTGAGTTGAAGTTTTCTATTAGAGATTGTGTTGGTGTTCCATGTACCTTAGTACAAGATCGAAATTTCCTATGCTTTTGGTTGGCGAAGCCTAGGGAATTGGAGGAAGGCACACAGGCCACTAAATTGAAAGCCATGAATTTTTTGTTCATATTTGTTTCTTAATTCATGCACAGAATTCTTATGATGGGTAGTATTTAGAAATCAAATTTAGTAAAAAAAAATTCTTGCAATAGCGAGACTCTCGTGCACTGAGTATCCTTTTTAAATTTAGTAAAGCTTTCATCTATGTCTTCTTTAGTACATCTTTTACCTTTGTCATCTATCATTTATCTAGGTTTCTTTCAAGTCTCCATATTTTGTATTTCCTTTAAGGTAATCGACTCATTGTTTCGAACTAACTTAACTAAATTTGATTTTTTGATACAGGATTGGAGTGAGTTTTACTAAACAAAAGTTGAATCGAAATGGAAGGAGACATATTTTCAAGCATTGCTAATACGAGCCAAGTAGATAGCGCGGTATTAGAAACATTTCAAAGTAGCTTTTGGGAAGTTCAAAAAGTTTTGGACCAGAACAGGCTGCTAATCAAGGAGATTAACCAGAACCACGAGTCTAAAATCCCCGATAATCTAACTCGAAACGTGGGTTTGATCCGAGAGCTTAACAACAACATTAAAAGGGTGGTTGATCTCTATGGAGACCTTTCTTGCTCTTTTGCCAAATCCAGAGAAGTTTCATCTGAAGGCGAATCAGGTTGGACTATGAAATCAGATGGAAAAGGCGGTCACAAGAGAATTAGGCCCGGGTAATTGCTCAAACCAAGATATTCAATGAACATATGTGCAATCTTTCTTGTGGAGAAGAAATAGATTGTTATTAAACTCAAGTGGTATAAATTGATTAGATGTTGTAATTCTCTAACTCGGTCATTTGTATTTGCCTTCGCCTTCATGCTGTTTGTTGCTCGAGAAATAAGAGTTCAATAAATCTGACACTGTA
>JABCMJ010048049.1:0-14367 GCA_014822125.1 Arbutus unedo | reverse complement strand
CGACCAGAGACAAAATTGAATTGTAAAGTATGCATTAATGTAAGTCTACACTTTGATGGAAGGTGTATACTAAATCAGTTTGTACTTAATCATAACCACTCACTGAGTTCGGGGAAATCCAAGTTTTAGAAGTGCAACTGCGTACTACAAGAGCATGTTAAGAGGAACATTGAATTAAATGATAAAGGCGAAATTAAATTGAACAAGACTTACAATGCCTTTGTGATTGAGGTGCGGGACATGACAAACTTGCATTTCTAGAGAAGGTGCATAGAAATTATCTTGAAAATATCGAAGTTTACCACTCGGAGAAGGAGATGCAATTGCACGTTGTGTGCAAACACTTTGACAAAATGCATGTAGGCAAGTCTAATTTTTACTATACCATGGATGTGGACGAAAAGAGTCGACTAAGGAACTTCTTCTGGGCTGATGCAAGGAGTCAAGTTGCATGGAAGGAATTTGGTGATGTATATTTGACACAACATATTTGGTGAACCATCATGGACAATCGATATTGATGGGGTACGGACTCAGCTTGATATTACTAGGAGTTGATATTGTCATAACTGAATTTCTCTTGCCCGCTTTATCATAGACGGCAAGACATCCAACCTTTACACAATTGATGATCGCAAAAGATGGTATAATTGAAGAAATGATAGAGGATGGTGCATATAAAGATTTGATACAGATTTGAAATGTTCTGTTTTAACGATTTTATGCTTTCGATTTTTGCGACTACTCATGAAAATGGACATATCTAACAACTTTTAGTTTTTGCTCTCTGAAACTTGTCATGTAAATGTACATACATCATCACAGTTCTTGATTTTTTTTTGGGTGGTCTTGTAGAGCTTGCAATGAGAATTGGCTATATCCAATAAGGCAATAACTTTTCATGGAAATGATCAGCTTTTGTGATGGAGATGGACATATCTAGCTTTATGATCATGCTTTGGTAATCTTTTCTTGCCGCGCATTTTTAAACTTTTCTTCGATTATAATTACTCTGAAAATTTTAAAGTTAAAGCACTGGATCAAAACGAGGATGGAAAATTAGCTGATGATACTAGGAAGTAGGGTTTAAGAGAATCCGGAAAAACTAAACTGATCAAAAAAATTGATAAAAAACGGTTCGGTTAGTCCAAAAAATTGTCCGGTTGGTTTTAGTTCGGCGGAATTTTTTTTTTTTTCATTTATCGGTTTGGTTTCAATTTTTGTATTTTCATAAGAACCCTGACCAAATCGAATTGAGATTGTATAATGGGCCCAAAATATGCCCCTAACTAATTTTTTTTAATAAGCCTAAAATATTATTTATGGGCCCAAAAAACAAGTTGTTTTTTAAGATACGGGGCCGAAAAACCTGAAAAACTCGAAAAAAACTGGAAAAATGATCGAAACTGATTTCATTTTTTTCAAAAAATCAGTTGGGACCGGTTTTCGGAAACATTACCCTGAAACTATCAATTTCGGGTTGTGGCATCGGAAAACTGACCGAAACCGAACCGATTTCACGCTTGCACAAATATTATGTAATCATTCATTCACCATCAATTTTACCATCGAGAAGGTGTGTAGTAAATTGTTCGTCTAAACTCAGAATTTCACCATCAATTCTACGATGACTTATGATGCCAATGGCACAAACACTGAAAAACCAAATCTGTTTTTTCAACCAAACTGCACAAACATTATGTAATCATTCATTCACTAGGAAGAAAGCTGAAAAAATTGCATTTGGTACCATTTTCTAAAAATTCGAGAGCAGAATTGACTGGGAAAACTCTCCTTCCGTACAACAAATGACTCATGGAAAGATGTAAAACCTTGCTCAAACTATTTGTCTATGCCATTAGAGGAAGATTTGAAGTAACCTATAGATGGCTATACAAACTGATGCTATTATCTGACATGTAGAAGAAAATTCAAGTGCTTGTTTTTGGTCCACATTCTGGGTAGCCCAAGTAATACGTTGTGCCTGGAGTGGATTCAAATCTGCATATCAATCAAGCACTATAATGTTTTCGGGAGTATTGTCCAACCTCTTTTGATCCTTTTTTTGTTTTGCGACGGTGGATTGATGAGTTTTATAAGCTTGCAACGACCCACTGGTTGCTAAAATTTTGATCTGGTTGTTTTTCGTAGATGCAGCCAGTAACGTGCCATCCCTGTTGAAATGGACTCGCGGAATCTCCTTAGGATTGGAGAAATTAAAAATCAACGAGACGCAATTATTGACGTTGTAGAAAAGATGACCGTTAGTTGAGATCAAGATTTTAAACAAAATTGCAAAGTGACTTACAGGTAAATCTCCCCCAGCATCAGAAGTTTCCAGGACATCAGCACTATCCATTTCCCAAAATTTGATAACATGGTTATCACCAGCAGCCAAGTATCGGTTTTTCGTTGTATCAAACTGCAGAATATCTTTGGAAGGTGTCTGCAATTCGTTGTAGAGTCTTACCCCACCATCTTTGAACCTCAATTCAATAAGTTGCCGCTTCCCATTAGCTGGGGAAGAAACACATGAAAAAAGCCTACAATATGTACAACGACAACATTGGTGTTTCCGTTTGTCCTCTATACATGAGATGTAAAAAAACATGTTTGGTAAACAAGGTTCCGAAGACCTACCTTCTCCCGTCTGTTGTACTATAAGCCGCTCTTGCGCACACTCCTTCAATTTTCTCATCACCAATAAGCTGGGCTCCTGATGAATGACATGCCCATGATATCATCTTTCCATCCATGAACGTTGCAGAAAGAAACTAAGAATTGGGAAACAAAAGCCTTAGAACATTAGGCAAGGAATGAAAAAAACAGAAATAAATATCCAATAGGCAAAAACTGAAGAATTGGTTTTGATTCTTACAAGAACTCTGTCCTTGACATAATTGAAAACAGAACAAACAGGAGAATCATGACCTCCAAGAGTAATCAACCTGGCACCCGTATCCACATCCCACACCTGCAGCTATGGATACACTTAATATATGATGCTTGATTTGAAACAATAAAATAACACGATACTCGGAAGTCACCTTAATTGTTTTGTCATCTCCACAGGTAACAGTCAAAAGTCTACAGTGGGGAATTGCAAATGCCAGATCATTTACGCTGCCAGTGTGAGCCTCAATCTGAAGACCAAGAATCTACCGCTGAGAAACAAAATGACATGGCTAAAGGAACTCTATTGATCGACGCGTATTTGAAATCCTGAACTTACATGTCGATGCCCCTGAACGTTAGCTTTGCCTCGATAAGAACACAAGTCCAAGATGTCCTTTTTGTAAGCAACACCTGGTTTGTTACCAAGAAATATACTTTCATCTTAATCAAAATGCGTCAATTCAGATCACGAGACATTTCAATGTTCCGGGTGTTACAGTAGTAAAATCATAATTAAAAAGCTTATGTGCATATGTAACTCACCGAAGAAAAAACCAGTTGGGCTCCATTTTGCACAGGTCACAGCAGGACATGAATCATTGGCTAAAGCCGACTGCACTTGAGCGGGAATGTTTTAAATTTCGCGTCCTTTGGAATGTATAGAGAGGACTAAAAGTTATAGTGGAAAATGACCAACCTTGCATGACTCTGAATCAGAAACAATGGTCCCCGAAACAAGCTTCTCTCCTGATCCAACCTCCCACAACTCAATACCTCCCTCGTCGTTTCCAACTGAGAGGAAATCCCGATGAGAACAAAAATCAACATCCAATCTTGTTGGAATACTTCCATGATCATGTTTCTATGTTAAATATTTTTTGCCTTATTTTATGTCTTCCCTTTTTCCTTGTAATCTCCTTCTCTTGCCTCATTTTTTTTCTTTCGACATTTGTTGCTGCCCTAGCATTTGTGCTAAACGAATCTAGGGTTTCCCGTTCTTTTGTTCGGGTTGTTATAGCTGTGAACTACAGTTTGGTCACTTTTTGGTGGCTTGTTGATGATCTAAAAGGTTGTGTGCGACCTTTCTTTCTTCGCCTTCCGTTAAATTTCTTAGCACTTTGAGTTGCTTATTAGATTTGGGATGTCTGAATCTTCGAGGGCTACTACCAGTTCTGCAACTACTTTCATTCAGGCTGGCTCGACATCACATGTGTTTGGTGGAAGAGTTACTAGTGTTCTGTTAAATGGGCGGAACTTTGCTTCTTGGTCTCGATTGTTGAAGTTATTTGAAGGCGATCAGGACAAGATGATCTGGCTTGTGAATCTTTCTTCTCGTCCTGCTAAAGGTGATCCCAAGGAGGGTCAATGAGACATCGACAACTGGATGGTCCTTGGTTGGATGTTTAGCTCTATGGAGTCGTCCATATTCGATATGTTCATGTATTGTGACACTGCCGCGACGCTATGGGCTATGTTGAAAACTATGTATGCTCATTCCCAGAATGAGGCCCTCTACTTTGAGTTGTACCAAGAGGTTGCTCGTGCCATGAGGGAGAGGCTTAGTTTGAGCGCAACTCAATTTTTTGGATATCCGGACACGATGGGTTGAGATGGCTCAATAGGATCCCGTTAGTGATTATGGAAATATGGCATCTGTTGCGGTCGAAAAACTTGATAGCCTTCATACTTATGCATTTCTGATGGGGCTTAAGCCCGTTTTTGAGCATCTTCACACCCAGATTCGCAATCTGTCCCCTGTACCAACCTTGATGGATGCTTCTGCTATGGTTGATGGACGAGCATAGGCGTCTCATATCGGCGTCGCCCCCGTGCCTGCTATCGGGAATGATTGTGATCAGATGGCTCTAGTCGTTTCATTTGGGTCATCGAGTTCTCATCCTCCTATTGGGAAGAAATATTGTTATCATTATAGAAACACTTGTCATATCAAGGATACATGATACATGTTGGAAGCTACATCTAGAGTTTAAATCCCAGTTCAAAAAGAAAGGTGGGTGCCCACTTAGAGTCTCTGCGATTGCTGAGACTTCTGGACAACAAATGGTTGCTCCCTCTCTTTCAGATCAGAGCTATAGCCTCAAATGACCTTGTTGATGTATCAGAGGTCTGGAAACCCCCCCCAGCTTCCACTGGGTCATTGACGGGTGAGTTGTCCTTATTTTCTTCACCCTTGACTCATGTTCATAGTTTTGTGTGACTGCCAGATGGTTCTGTTAACCCTATGAGTGGAGAAGAAACTGTTCATTCTCCCCTGATCTTGCCCTTTCTTCTATATTCCATGTTCCCAAATTTGCCTTAAATCTCTTATTTGTCAGTCGCTTTGCTAAATCTTTTAACTATGTTGTTATCTTCTTTGCTGATCACTGTCTTTTTGTAGGACCGGAGTTCAAAGAGGATTTTTTGGCAGGGGTTATGAGCGTGACGGGCTATACTTCTTTAATGATCCACCTTCGTTTCATCATTCTGATCCCGTGTTCCAGGTTGCTTCTATTATTATTTTTGACTTTCCTGTTTCTTTTTCTTCCAGATATTTACATTTGTGGCATGCTTGTTTGGGTCATGTCAATTTTTAGTATCTAAGCATGTTATTTTCGTCTCTATCTGTCGCCTGTAAACATTTAAATTTCAAAAGTGTTATTTGTGAGCTCTCGAAGCATTGTCGAAAGCCTTATAGTTCTTGTTTGCATTGATCTCCTACTATGTTTGATTTAGTTCATTCTGATGTATGGGGTTCCTTCCCAGTCACTGCTATGTCTGGTCATCGGTATTATGTTACTTTTATTGATAAAACCTAAGGTGCTTGGTGTTTTCACTCAGTTCCTAGCCATGATTAAAACTCAATTTGATTCTATTGTTTGGGGCCTTCGGTTACGAACAATGTTGTGGCACAACTATCTCGTTTGGATATTTCTCAACGGCTTACTTGCCCTTATACCCCTGAGCAAAATGGGGTTACCGAGTAGAAAAATTGACATCTCATGAGTGTTTCCCTGTGTCTTCCTAGAGACATGTTTGTTCGCAAGTCTTTTTGGCACTTGGCTGTTCTTACTGCCACAAACCTTATCAATAGGGTTCCTAGTTGAGTTTTGGAGGGGACGATACCGATTGGTGTTCTTCAACCCGATAATCCTCTTTTTCCTATTCTTCCTAGAGCGTTTGGGTGTGTTTGCTTTGTCTAGGATAGGGGGCCTTGTCGCACAAAGTTAGATGATACTCTTCTAAGTCAAAGAGGTATCGTTGTTATGATCCCTTATCTCGTTGTTTTATACAACTCTATGGATGTAACTTTCTGCGAGATACCCCTTTTTTACTACCTCTGGAACTAGTAGACAAGTCTCCTCTCCGGGTGAGACTAGTCCTCATCCTATTCTTATTACTGATATTACTTTCTGTGGATCCTCCTACTATTACTCCTTCTACTCTGTGTGTATAGTCATCACTCTCATATCTCCGTGTCGAACTCCTCGCTGAATGAAGGTACTAAGCTTTCCTTTTCATCCTCATCTCGGCGATATCCTTTCTAGGACTGTCGTCCTCCTAATCGTTTTAACTTATCCTGCTCTACTTCTCACCCTCTCGAGAACCATATTTCATACGATACTTTGTCTAGCTCGTTTCAGGAGTTCCTTAGCCAGATTGATTCTGCCGTGATTCATTGATCTGTGGGGAGGCTAAATTGAATCCAAATTGTGTGAGTGCTATGCAGGATGAGATTAATGCATTGCACCTTAATCATACATGGGAACTAGTCGTTCTTCCTAAAGAGGAGAAGACTGTGGGGTGCTGTTGGGTGTTCAACTTGAAACACAATGTTGATGGGTCCATGAATTGATACAAAGCCTGACTGGTTGCCAAGGGCTTCACTCAAATTTCGAGCATAGATTTTACTGCTACTTTTGTTGCTGTTGCTAAGCTTACCACTGTCCGCCTTCTTATCTCTCTTGTTGTTTCTCATTCTTGACCCTTGCATCAGATGGATGTCAAGAATGCCTTCCTGAACGGTGAATTGGATGAGGTTATTCACATGGATCCTCTTCCAGGCTTCGGACTGAGGGGGAGTATGCTGGCATGGTTTGTCGCTTGAAGAAATCCCTATATGGTTTGAAGCAATCTCCGCGAGCTTGGTTTGCTCAGTTCAATGAGGTTGTGCTTAGTAAGGGGTTTCATGATGCCAGTTGATCATACTTGCTTTGTGAAGCGTGATTCCAAGGAGCAGTGTGTGATTTTATCTGTTTATGTAGATGATATCATTCTGACTGGAGATGACGCTTCAGGTTTTGCACATGTTAAGAGGGACCTTAGTTTTGCATTTGACATAAAAGACTTAGGTGGTTTGAAGTATTTCTTGGGTTATTGAAGTTGCTCGATCAAAGACTTAAGGGTATTTCTTGACGCTTCAGCTTGAGGGGGAGTGTTGGAGTATTTCATTGATCATGTTTCCATGTTGTTAGAATATTTCCATCATCCTGTTTTCATGTTCCGTTAGAATATTTCCATGATCATGTTTCCATGTTGAAATATTTTTTACCTTGTTTTATGTCTTCTATTTTTCCTTGTAATCTATATCTATGTTCCCTGTAAGTTAGATTATCGTATTGAATTGAATACAAAGTTCTCTTTTTCTCTTTTGATCCAAGTGAAAACAATCACAGAAACATGATATCCAAAAGTCTGACCTAAAAGGAGGGTCGATAGAACAGGATGAAAATCCATGCTTGTTGGATTAGAGTGCCACAAGCCCTGATTCAATGTCCTGATTACAGTGATGGGCAAATCAGCAGCTTTGTTGAGAACTCGACTATCAGTAATTCTGTCAAGACTAATGGGTGGCATCCTCATCTATACAATAAATACAGATACAGTAGCAGACGTAAAATCCGGTTAAAAACACGCAAAGAAATGTACCAAGAATAAGATGTGCCTTTCACAACTGTTCAAACTATCCGAATTCTGACTTACCCCATCTGACGTCCCAGGGGGCCATATGTTTACATAATCATTGTTAACCCTGAGGCTCCGTCGAGGTCCAACTGTACAAGGTCATGTGGTAAGTTGAAATGCCACAACACCTTAAAAGTTTAGTAATAAAAAACCTTTGTAGTAACGAGCTAACTTAGAACTCAAAAAGAGAGAAGTAGTGGAGTAACAGAATGACCACCTGGGTTTACGCCAAGCACCAATGGCCCAAACACATTCGAAGCCGTTGGGTAGAAATCTACATGCCCTGGTGTGGAAATATTTGTCTGGTTGATACTTCTTTGTCCCCCAAGGGAAGAATTGGTTTCCCTGCGAAAAACAATCAACAGGGTTTTCATTTCATGATTTCTGGATACTGATTTTTTCACAGTATATGCTGCCAATTTGAAGTTGTCAATAAATTTAGTTAACTCTGCATGATAGCCTATGAACAAAAGGCTACATAATTTAACACCACTTCGGTGCTTCTATATAGCTGAATTAGTTCCTCGAGGCAGCTTTTTGGTTCACTTCAATGAAGGTAGAATCGAATAGTCATTCTCGAGGCAGTTTAGATGGAACGAATTTTGGGAACCTCCCAAAATCATTTCAGCAAAACAAAGATTACCCTAGTGTCCAAGCATGCATTATGAAACAGAACATAATTTCTGAAATATAGCATGTTACCTTTGGATCAACTGGTCCCATAAGGTTGGAAACTCAGGAGGGTTCAGTTTATTATGCATCACTGAATTTTTCTTTAGATTTTCCTCAAGCTCCAGCATTAGCTAAGATCTTTTAGCTGTTGCAGGTCGGGGATAATTGGCGAGTTTTTTTTCTTCTCTGTGCACACACATGATTTGGTATTTGCATTTCATATGCATAAAACATCATAGACTGGTAATAGAACAAAAATCATACCTGAAGTCATCCAATGCCAATAGGCCTGTGAGATGCTTGACAATTCTCTTACCAAATCCTTTGAGTTCATTCTTGAGGATGGTAGCGGCTGTAGCCTGATCACCCCTAAAACAATTTCGAGAAATTCAATTTGCTACGACCTTTAAAAAACACCCTGGATAGCACAAAACTTTGGAAAACATTTTCCCGAAAAGTTAAAATTTTACATATCTAATGCCTCATAGTACTTCTGTTTCCTCAACTCCAAGAAGATGATCTTCGAGTCTTTGTCGTCCAATTTAGTGAAACCCGAAAGGTATGTTTCTGACTCTTCCCAATTTCCATTAAGAACCAGCTCCTTGAAATATTCCATGTCAAAGAAGGAACCTGATTCGCGCTCTAGCCTATCCAAGAGCAGCACCACCACAGATTATGAAGTCTGATGAATCTGTTCTTTCTAAGTCGTGTTTGATAAGGAATTTGTGGAGGGAATTGGCAAGTGAAAAGAAAATTTGGGGGAAGAAAACCAAGGAAGTAGCAGTTCATTTCCTTTACCTCCATATATCACTTGATCCAAACACGGCCTTAATCAAGAAAGATTTGAAATTAGAGAGAGAGAGAGAGAGGGTGGGAGTCTTAACTGGTGGAGAGTGTCATAGTACTTGTGCTCATTGAGAAACTGTATCATCATGGAGATGAACTCCCTCTTCTGCTCCTCTTTGCTTCTTTCTTCCTGTGCCCTCATTGTAGATCTGTTTGTTTCCATAGAAAATTTTCTCTGAGCAAATTTGTTGAGAAAGAGAAAGAGATGAATTTCTTCTCAGCAGAAAGGGGGGGAATTTTCTTTGAATAGAATCAAATTCGAGCAGGACAAGTACAGATAGTTTAAAGATAATGCAAGAACTTCAAAAGATAAAAAAGCATAGGGAAATTTAATTCAAATTCGATCATAAATAGTTTGAATATTTATATAAGGTAAAAAACCAACACAATAACCAACATTAAGTCACATGCAAAAACACTTTTCCTTCCTCGGGATTTTTCTAAATGTATCAAAATTGACGAATTATATGCAGAAAAACTCAGAAGCCAGAACCTCCTATAGGAAATTAATTAGGGTTAGAAAGAGAAAGAGAAAGAGAGAGAGAGAGCACGTGGTAAACCAATTAGGGAAGAAAAGAGGCGCCTTGAAGTAATTCAAGAACTTCAAAACAGAGAGAGGAAACAGAAATTCCAAATCAAAAGAAAAAAAATGAATTAAAAGAAAAGGATCATCGAATGCAGAAATACATAGTCTGATACCTAATCAGATGAAACTTGTATTTCTCCAAGATCCTTCGAAATGTAACAAAATTGGGGAAGTATGACAAAAACCCAGAAACCCTTGCAGGGATTAGGGTTTAACTATTTCAAACCCAGAAACCCTTGCAGTGGAAGTTGAAGCTAATCAATTCGTTACCTTCAAAGCACAACCAATCTGTCTTCTTACTCTCTCGCTCTCTCTCTGTTTCTAATAAGATTGCAACTGACAAGTTAGTTAGAACTGGCGCGAACTGGTTCTGGACGTTGGGGAAGAATTTGTTACTGGATTGTTTTGCCCCATTTCAAATTACACGCGTGTGCAGCACGTATCTGATAATTGCGCAAATATTATAATTTATTTTAATAACCCAATTTTTTTTATGTATATCTTCATATGTCAATTATTCACATAAAAAATCAGATTTATCAGACTTTATTAGTAATTTAAAAATGTCTCGAGATAATAGACTGTGATAACTGTTACTTGATTTTATTTAAACACTTATCGATATTCAATCAATTTTATTTTTTGCATGAATCATATATAAACAGGATCTAAAAAAATGAATAAATTGATTCGTCGCCAAAATAAATAATGAGATCACACGTTATTGAATACTTTATTTGAAAGGTGTATTCAAAATAGCTTATATGTAGCAGAACTCTATCGGTAATTATTTAATGGTCTTAGAACGTTATCACGTGCTGCCCCAACAAATTTTAAATTTATATGCTCAATTAATTTGACTTCAACGAAATATATAATCCTCAGGGCATCAGGGGTGTCCAAGGAGCGCCTACTAAATATATAATTCTACCCCACCCGTGTGAAAACCAGCGTAACCCTTTATTCAAGGTTATTAATATCGTATTGTACCAATCGATACATATTATTTTGGCATAAAATAGTACAAAGTACTTATAATACCGTACCATTCTAAGGGTTCATTTAGACTGTGGTATTTATTAAAAAAAATTTCGTCCGTATGTGAAATTGTTTTGCAATTTTTTGATTTTCATCAACTTTTTGTGATTTATTGGTTCATCTCGACAAGAGCTTTCAGAAAAGTTATAAATAATGGGTCAAATTTGAAAAAAATTCAGAAAAGAAAAAAATAAATCAAAATTTTTTTTTAAACTTATTCATCGTCTTTAGTAACATTTTTTAATTTTTGGATATAATTTTATACTTTTTAAATTTCTTTCATCAAGACGGACAAATAAATTACAAAACATTGAGGTTAAAACAATAAATGCGAAAAAAAAATGAATAGAGACAAAAAATAAATTAGTTAGGCCAATGGGAGCCTTAAATGACGATACCGGTATATATATTGATATTTTTGACGGAAAAAAATAATTTGTTTGGCTTTCTCTCTCTTATATATATATACTAGCAACCAACATGTGCTATGCATGGGTCAAGAAGTATATATCTAATTAAAATAAAGTTATAAAATACATATATTTATTTTATTTATATTATTTGAACGTACAACTTAATCACTATACAATTTAAATATCATAAAAAATTTATTATAATATATTTGTGCAAAATCAGTAAGAGAGCAAAAAGAAGAAGTAAAAAAAAAAAAAAAACCAATCAACATACAAATGGTGAAATAATAAAGAAATTATTGTTGGTCTCTAACGCACATATAAGAAATTTATTTTGATAAAGTATGAAATTCATAAGTTAAGTTGATAAAAAAATTAAGTGAAGAAAGAAAAAAATAACCAAGAGATAATTATATGTAATTACTTTGAAATAATTTTTCTCTTCAAAACTTTTGCAATCATAAATAATAAAACACTATGATTATTACATTTTACGGGACAAAATATTATTATATATTTTTTAAAAATTATATTGATAGACGCATGCTACTTTATTTTTTAAATTGTATGAAGTATTATTTATGAAATACTTAAATCAATAATCCTTTTAATTATTTAAAATTGAAGAAATGAAAAAGAATTATGTTCGAGGTCTTGGAGCAACTACACAACGGTTCTTGGATAGAATATTTTTTATCTAGAGTCATTTTGTTTAACATGAATTTAATTTTTTAGTGACATAATTGTGAATTTTTATTTTTGTTCCTATATAACTATAGCTAACTTAGAGATTTTAATTTTTTTTAAATATCATTGGGGGAATAACAATATTGTAATGCGAAAGAGTAAGTTTTTTGGATTTAAAATTTGAGAAATAATACTTATAAAATATGTATTATGAAATATCACGCTTCGTATCGTAAAATATTAATAGAAGACCAATTAAACAATACCATTTGTCGTTTGAGAATCATTCTCATCAAAACTCTTTGTACTATATAGTATAGATAAATAATTAAAACTATTGAATAATCATTTTGAATAATATGTTTTTTACCTGGAATGTTTGATTTAGCATGAATCTAAATATTACTGGATGTAATTGTGAATTTTTATTTTTATTCTTATATAACACAACTAACTTATAGATTAAAAAAAAAAAACAATGTTGAAAATAAGAATGTTGTAGTAAGATTTTTGCATTTTAAATTCATAAAAAAAATCCCTATAGGATACGTGTAGTGATATATCTCATACTTATTAATTTAAAACTTTTATGAAATACCACTTAATTTATACAATTTGTATAACTATTTTTTTAAATCATACGAAGTATTATGTATGAGATGCTTAAATCAACAACCACTCTTTAATTATTTAAAATTCATGAAATAAAAAACTATGTTGGAGCAACCACGTACCGACTAAAAGAAAATAACATTAATTTTTGCTCAGTAAAATAGTTGATAGATCAATCAAGGTCAACAAAAAATACATTATAAAAAACCATATAATTTGCATTTGTAATACTTTGAATAACTAAAAATGTTTAATAATTATTTTGATAGAATATTTTTTACCTGGAGTCATTATTTATTTAACATGAATTTAAGTATTATTTGATATGGTTGTGGATTTTTGTTCTTATATAACTATAGCTAATTTAGAGATTTTGAAAATTTTTAATCTCATTAAGAAAAAAAAAATTGTAATGAGAGAGTGAGATTTGTAGATTTGATATTTGAAAAAATATTTACAGGACACGTATAATGGAATATCTTACACATACTACTTTGAAATATTAATGAAAAACCAATTACCCACTACCACTTATTACTTTGAAAATCATCCTCGCTAAAAGACTTTCTGCAATACTGTATGGCATACATAATGGATAAACTAATCCATGCCAACAAAAAAGACAATATGATTTTTTTATTGTATGTAGTAACACAATATTTCGAAAACTGAAAACGTTAACAATTATTTGGGGTATAGTATTTGTCACTTTTAGTCGTTTAATTTGGCCTAAATTTAATTATAACAAACGTAATTAGAAAATTAATCTCTGTGTAATTTCTTAAAATATTATGCCTACTTACATAAATATATAAATACGTAACTATATACGTGTGTGTAGATTTAGATAAATAGAGAAAATTATGGGAATAAAAATATCATAAATAAAATATAGTGAGTTTTTGAATTTGAATTCAAAAATATTCATACAATATTTTTGTAAGTGTAAGGTAACATGTGTTAATTTGCAATTTTGATCACAATCCAATTGAATTCTGTCACTTGTTGCTTTCAGAGCTACTTTCACAAAAATTTGTTTTGCAATAATATATAGTATAGATTGATAGTTGCGATAAATTTGATACAGTATTTCAAAACGTTGATTCAAACTTGAATCCTTTTAGGTTGATTGCACTACCCCTTAGAACCTAAGCCACGATTCTATTGCAAAAATAATCTATAGATGTGCTAAGGAAAAACCTAGGATGCCCCTTGTGCAATTAAGCGTCGGGTCGACATGCGTGCATAAATGTCCATAATTTAAGCCTATTTATCATGTTTTCTCATTTATGATATTATATGCACGAAAAATAAAATTTCTCTGATCGTTTTGCAAGCTTGTGAGTGAACATGTTCAAAGACGAATTGTGCTATTTAGAATTGTAGATACTCTAATTTGGCCTTTAGGCAATTCCGTGAAAGAAGTTTTCCATTAAATATCATCATTCCAAGTATTTAACCCGACATTGACATGAAATTGGACGAGGTTGATGCTAATTTGAAAAGAGCAAAGGGCTTGAAAAAGAAAATAACAAAATGGTGCAAGCAAGGATGGTAGATCAAAGCATTGACATGACCAAGGACAAAAGATGTTACACAATGTCATTTAAGTCTGGTATTACTCTTGCTTTGCCATATTAGGTATCAAATTTGTTG